>JAZKJV010004649.1:600000-843434 GCA_037367405.1 Ottelia alismoides | reverse complement strand
TAGTCTAGTCATGTGGAGTTGATCCGAGTAAAATTTATTTCTTTGATCATGAGTGGTCGGATCTTGGTATGGTGGAGCGTGTTTGAAGAAGGGGTTGTTGTTCATGAAGCCTATCGAATTGGTGAAAAGAGATAGTGGTTGAGAGTCTCTTGGAGGAGGTGTTTTGGGTCCAACCGATACGTATTCGTTTTCATAATATAGCTCTGATGGGTGTTCGGTCATTTTTGAGAGGAATGGGGAGTTGGGTCTGTGAGAGTTTTTGGACAAGAATTCCATTATAAGGTTCGAATCAAGATAGGGAAGAGATGGTTGCACGAGATAGTCAAGAGAAATCAAATGTGCGGCTATTGATCTTGAAATCGGTTCACGCACACCAATGCAAACACAATTCAAACCCCGGGTTCACCAACTCACACAATGAAGCCGTAAGAGTTCGGCTATTATCTTTTCAATTTTAGTTGGTGATAAATTCAATCTTGCAAGCCGTTTAAACGAGCTGTTAGGTTTGGAGCTGGGCTCTATCCTAGTGTGCGTCTCTCTCCTCGCTGCAAGATAAAATCAAACAATGTCGGGGTTGCTCTCCCGCAGAAATTCTTGATTTTATGGATTTTTTTTAGATCGGCTATATTTAGCAGTCCCAGTTTTATTAAGGCGATCACTGTAGAATTTAGATGAACACAAATACACGTCTACCGTCCAGTCCCAATTTCCTTTAGACTTATGTGATAAAACAAGAGAGAGGAATTCGGGAAAAAGCCGATGCACGCGGAAAACTTATGATGAATGCTCAGTTAGAAGACTTACAGTGCCTCCTCGCAATCTCCATGTGGGATGCAATACAGAATTGAAAATTTATACTAAATGCGTGCAAGCTGATGAAAACCGCACCTAAGCAGAAAGTTCTATTAGCGGGAAGAATTGAGTTGAATTTGGCTAAGTTGAACGATCTAATGTGCGTCTCAGTTAAAGTGCAGTGTGGCTTAAGATCCTACGAGCACAATCAGAAATAAAAAATGCTCTAAGAGCCCGTATGTGCAGGTCTAACCTAATCGCCACTCAAGTCGGGCCCCACCCTCTCCGGAGAGTGAAACAGGCCACGACACACCACAAATAAAGTTCAATGTCTTTGTACACACGCGAGAGTCCAAACGGACACCGCTATTAATGGGCAGAAAATAAAAATGCAGAAATTAAAAACCTAGACTCTACTCTCTCTCACGACTCGACTCGATCTTAATTTAATTGCGGTTTCTTCGGGTGTCGGTGAAGATGCGTCGGTTCCTTGAAAACCGCTCCACGTGCGCCGGGTACCTCGTAAGAAAAATAAGAGAGAGATTGTAAGAGAGTGACTCAGAAAATAATCAAAAATAAAATAAATGAAAGAAATGCTGAAAAATAAATACAAGAAATAAAATGGGATTTACAATGACAAATTTCGGGGGTCAGACTACCCGAATTTGGAAAACTGAACAAAAATTTTCAAAACAAAAAACTAAGCCGTTTGCCTCCCCGGCAACGGCGCCATCTGACGAGCCCGCAAAAGCCGCGATAAGAAGTTGTTTTTATCGTTCGTGCGTGAAATTAATGAATGTCGTTCGTTGTAGGCGGCAATCGAAAACAGTCAAGAAATAACCACAATTTTTAAACAAATTTAATCAAGTGGTTTTTATGTTTATTTTACTTGGGCAAGTCCAAGGTCGATCACAAGGAGGCAAAGGAACAACCTAGATTAATGTCTATCCAATTTTGAGTTCGGTTTTCAAGGCGGTATATTTTTTTTTTGGAATTTTTCAATGCAAGATGAGATGCAAAATGCAAATTCGGCCTATTTTAGGGACTAAAATGTGAAATACGTTCAAACTGTGTCCGAAAATTACGAAACTTGGCCGAGATGTAAAAAATGATGAAATAAGTGCACTGTAATTTTTTTTGGAATTTTTAGATGCAATATGAATTTTTTATGAATTTTTAATTGCAAACAGAATGATTTTCAATATTTAATTTTAATAAATATTAAACCTACTTATTTTCGAGACTAAAATTATCTAAGATCTATCACTAGGTAATAGATCTTAGAAAAATCCTAGACCTCAAAAATGTGGGGTTTAATACCTATTACAAATCAAACATTGAAATGCACCAAATGATTTTTACAGGGCAAATGATGCATGCAAATGCAAAGATTTTTGGGCACAATGTTAATCAAAGTAATCTCTACGATATTTGATTTTTGGGGAATTTTTAAAGCCACGGTTAATTAACTATGAATTTCAGAGCACAGATTGGGCAAAATATTCCAATTTCCGCAAAACAATTATTTATTAATCAACCGTAATTCACAAAAATGTCCACAGCATGTCAAAACGTAGATAATTAATTAATGAACAAAGTGCTATATTTAAACAAATAAAATGATGCAATGTAGAGGTGTATAATGGATGACAAAGACAGGGGTACAGATGCAATTTAAGTGAATAGATAAAATTAAAAATGCAGAACAGGGACCTATTTGAAATTACCTATAATTCGGGTGGGAATTTTGCAAATGTTCTAGATGAGCACGTGCAATGCACGTGCTTCTGGAGGCGGGGACTTGTGCGTAATAAGGGGGACCTCCGGGGGTGTGGATGTAAATTACCCACGGTCACGTGCCAGGCACGTGACCTGGGTAACGTACGGCAGAAGTTCCCCACGCACGCGCTTCGCGCGTGCTGGGGCCTCGGGCTCCGAGCCCGGCGGCGAGGGATGCGAGGGGAGAGGCGGTCCGGCGGAGCCCCTAACTGACGATCGAGGGTGCTGCTGGCGGTGGACTCCGGCCGTGCTCCTGTCGTGGAGGCGAGAGCGTGGTGGCGCTCCGAGCTCTGGCGGAGTAGCTCGAAGATGGAGTCGGTGGCGGGCGTTGGCGGAGAAGACTAAGGCGGCGGAGAAGCTGGAGGGAGCTGCTGTTGGAGTCGTCGTTGGTGGCGTCGATGGCGGAGGAGCTCCCAGCGGAGGCGTAAGCGTTGTCGTGGACGAAGGCGGAGATGGAGTCGGGGAAGAAGTCGAAGTGGAATTGGTTCCTGGCGGCGAAGCGGAGTCGAAGCAGCTCCTGGCGATGGAGCTGCTTGATGAAGGCGATGCGGTGGTCGGTGGCTCGACGCCAAGGGGGCGGAGCGGGAGCACGGCAGCACGAAGCTGCGAGCGACGACGGAGGCTGGAGGAGGAGCCACCGGACCTCGCCGATGAACGAGGGGGGGCGCTGTCACCGCCCTCCTCAGTTGCTTGCTATCGGTGGATCAAGGTCTGGGGGGGGCCGGCGATGGGGCTTATATAGGGTAGAGGGGGAGAAGGGCTCCGGTGGTTGCGGGAGAGGTTGAGGATATCTCGGAGGGGGGTAGTTGGCTGAGGTTGGTTGGCCGGTGCGAGATCGGCGGGGGCCGTTGGGAGGTCAACGAGGCGGCGGAGGGTGCGAGGTTGGGGGCGGTGGTTTCGGAGGGGAGAAGGCGACAGTCAAGGGTCGTCCGATCGGCCGAGATCGGACGGCCAAACAAAGAGCCACGTGGCGGGACCTGGGGACGGGGTAGGGCACGTGCGGAGCACGTGCCTGGTGGCACGTGCCACGCACGTGCGTGGCTTTTATTTATTTATTTTTATTTTTTTTTAAACGAAAATTTAAAAGCCCAAAAACCACTGACACGTGGCGGCCTCTGGGGCTGCCACGTGTCAGCTCCAGAAAAATCGAAAAATAATTGTTTTGTAAAATCAAAAAGAAATAGCAAATGACCTCGGATCGAAAAAGTTTCTTCATGAAAGATGCTCGTCTCGACGAGATCTACAACTTTCATGAAGACATCAAAGCCAAATTCGGTCAAATGTGAAAATGAATTTTTGGGGTATCCCATGTACATAGAATACCTTGATTTTTGGTTTTCTAATTTTTTTTGTCATTTTTAATCACGATAAAAATCCGGAAAAATAATGGAAAATCAAAGATAAATAAAAGAGACCTTAATCTAATTTTTTCGGATTTTTATAAGTTAAGAAAATATATGCATAAAATACAGGTAAAAGCCGCAAAAATATACAATGTACAAAAGAGGCCCAAAACCCAACTTTCACATACGAGCTCCGATTCACTTGAACTTGGTCTTGTTTTGAAGGTAATTGAATGTACATTAGTTCAAAAGTGAGTAGGATCAAATCGGACACTGGATGGGGAAGATATGTGGCTTTTAGTCCGAAAATCCTGAAACTAGGGTTTGGGTTTTTGGTCCACTTACCTGGGTTAATTTTTTTTGTATTTTTTTTTTATTTTTGTTAGTGATGTGTACACAGTAGAGGTGGTTTTGGGTTATGCGGTGTTAGCATGAAGGAGTTAAAAATAGGGGAAGTTAGGCTATTTACAGGTCAATTTTGGCTTGGATTTTTGGCTTCTTATTTTATGCAGAAATTAGCGCTAAAATGCAATTCTTATGAAATCATGCATGAATGCTAATTATGCAGAATAAATGCAGAAATGCAGTTGATTTTGAGGGACTTGAGCTTTAATTAATGAGACTTAGAATGGTGAATCCGAGATTCATCAATGGGACGGTGCTGGCCCCTGCTGGTAGGTGCGCTGCTGCGGCTGGTACCCCTGTTCTGGCCTGGACTGAAAGCGCGGTATGGGAACGGGCCTGGTTTCTTGGTAGACTGGGGGTGGGCGGTGTGACTGATCCTTCCCCATTTCGATCTGCCTGACCATCGGGTCACGGCTATACCAAAGCCCGTTGATCTCGTATACTGGCGGAGGCTCCTCGTATCTCGTCTCCACTTGTGGGGGTGCATGCTGGTTCTGCTGGGTGTAAGTTTGGTTCCAGCTGCTCTGAGACCCCGGTGCCTGTTCCTGTACAAGATGGACTCGATGTACAGGTACAGGTGGTGCAGAAGGGGTAAGTAGCTTGATCTTAGCTACCTTCTCAGAGAGTTCCTCCACTTTCTTCGGCAGGCTCGAAAGAGACTCCATCTCCGCGACTCTCTTGTGGATCTGCTCGACCATGGTAAGCTTGTCGGCAATCATCCCCATGCTGGGGATGAGGTCCTCAGTCAGATCTGCTACAGTCCTTCGAGTTGTCTCATTGGATAAGATTGAGGGAGACAACTGATAGGCCCTTGTGGCCTGTGACCTGCCGGTTTCCGCCATCTGCTCTAGGATCTTCCATACAGCATGCTCGTTTTTGTTCAGATAGCTTCCTCCACAGGCAGCACTGACTAACCCCTGCATCTCCGGGGTTAGACCACAGAACAAGGTCTGGACTAAGATCGCCTTCGAAATGCCGTGGCATGGGCATTTCTGCACTAAGTCATTGAACCTGTCCCAAGCTTCATGGAAAGGTTCACTGGGTCCTTGAGCGAAGCTGGCGATCTTCGTTCTCATCTGATTAGTCCTACTGAGAGGGTAGAACTTCTTCAAGAAAAGGTCCTTGAACTGCATCCAGGTAGTACATACCACCCCTAAGTTCTTCAACCAATGAGCAGCCTTATCTCCTAAGGCAAAAGGGGTGGCCTTCAGTCGGATATAATCTTGGCCAACATTGGGATGGCTAAGATTATTGCACACCAGTTCGAAGTCACGGAGAAAAGTGTATGGTTCTTCGCTGAGGTTTCCGTTGAACTTCGGAAGCAGACTAAGGAAGTGGGGCTTCAGCTCGAATGCCTGGGCGGGAACTGCGGGTGCTAACCAGTTCTGGATCTCGTTCTCCGCCGGGTTGTAGGTATCGACCATTGGTCGGTCGATCCCTCCAGCTACTATGATCTGTCCCATCCGCGCCGTGAGATTTGCATTCTTCTGTTCGGCTTCGGCGAGGCGATTAAGAATCTGTCATATCTGGTCCTCATCTGGTGGCATCCTTGGCGGCATCTTGTCCTCTAGTTCTGGGGATTGGGAAATAATATCGGTGTTAGAGGGCAAATCAAGGAAGGGATTACCGAGGCGATGGTCTTCCTCGGCAATCTCGGAGGAGATAAAAGGGTTGGTTTGAGAGTAACCACCCTGAGCATGGGGGAACCAGGACTCAAGAGGGTCATGAGTCCTGGGTGGTCCAAGGTGCGCTCGGATCGATAAAGATGAGTTACTTGGGGGACTCATAGAGAGATCGATGAATAATGCGTCGAGATCTCCCCAGTCACTCATCTTGATGAAGCGAGAAGAAGATAGGATTTTACTCCTACCTGAAGCAAGCAAAATTCAATCCAAGACCCTGGGTTCTCACTCAACACAGTGAAGGACTCGAAATCGAGTCCAATTAATCTTGTAGTTTTTAAATGTGATTTTCAAGCAAAATAAGCAAGGATTACGCGGCCTATAGGGAAGTCGGCTCAGAGCCGGATGCGTCTTCCCTGTGTAACCTGTCGCCTAAGATACCGCCGCTCCTTCCTTTCTTCGCTCCTATCCCAAGCCGATGGATTTAATGACCACGCCCCTATCTACCTGCAGGCAGGCGGAGGCTGACAAGGCCGGAACTTCACCCCGGGGGGTTATTGGCAGCTTGTCGCAAAGTACCGCAATTTCGCCCCTATCTACCTGAGACAGGCGGAGGCTACTTGGTACTAGTCAAAGAATCTGAAATTTATTCGACTTGTGATATTTGCTAGGATCGGTTAGAACGTGATATGGAAGGCAGGGATTTGGGCTCTGCCTTCAGGTGTTCACACACACTCAAGTACCCTCACTCAACCTGAACACAAGGTCGGGGATTAATCTCCCGCAAACAATTTTCAAATTTTATTCCTTTTTTGTTTGGTCAATCCTGTTTAGCAGTCCCAGTTTTAGGATAGGTTATCACTGATTAAGTCCACCACACAGCACGCCTATCGGACAGTCCCAATTTCCTTTTAGTTTAAATGTGAAAATCAGAGGGGGAAATCGAGAAAAGCCAATGCAAGTAAAAATCAATGATGCGTATGCTGAGTGAAGAATACTTACAGTGATCCCTTCGCTTTTTATGCAGGATGCAGTACAGAATTGAAAACTTTTAATCTAGATGTAAATGCAAGCGATGAAAGCCGCTCCTAGACAGGCAGTTCTATTAGCATGAAGAACAGTTTAATTTGACTAAGTACTGCGGTCAAGGTGTGTCTTTTAAGTGTATTGTGTGGTCCTATTGATTACGAGCACAAGCAATTCCTAGATTGGCTCGGGGAGCCGCTAGTGCAAGCTAAGTTACAATTCACCCACACAGCACACGGGACACAGTTCCACTATCTTTACAGACGCGAGAACCCAAACGGGAACCGCTGGAAATGATGCGAAAAAGAAATGAAATAAAATGTAATTTACAAAGCCTCTCTTCCACTCAATAAAAATTTAAACGCTAAGTCCTCGAAGCGTCGTCGACTCCTCGCGGTCCTCGCACAAAAACAAATTGAGGTCAGAGAGTGACACAAAAAATAATGCAAGAAATAAAGGAGAGAGAAAAATAATTACAAGAAACCGGGGGTCAGACTACCCGGGGAAGGAAAAACACTCAAAAATTTGCTAAAACTTAACCTAAGCAGTGCCTCCCCGGCAGCGGCGCCATTTTGACGACCGTCCCGCACCCTATGTTAATTCGGTCAAATTAATGTCCAAATTAATGTTAGTATTTCGTTGCAGTCGGATACGAGAGGCTAGTCAAAAACCACTTATCAAATTAATGTTAAGTTAATTTTAAGCGGCAGAATTTTTTTACTTGGTGAAGTCCAAGGTCGATCTCAGGGAGGCATCTGTCTCCTTAGGTGAATTTTAGCAGGTATCCAAGTGTTGGATTTTCGAGGAAGTATTTTTTTTGTTCTTTTTAATTTCTATGCAGACTTATGCAAACATGCAGGCCAATTTATCGTTTAATTTAATTAAGATATCAAATGAAGTCCAAAAATTCTCAAAATTGGCCAGATGCTTAATTATGATGAAAATGAGTTACCCTAATTTTTTTGGATTTTTTAGACACTAAATGGATTTACTGAAAATTAAATATGCAGACAGGGTGATTTTCAATATTTAATTTTTAATAAATAACAAATCACAATTTCTTCAAGAAATAAAATTATCCTAGATGGCACTAATGATAAGGGATCCAGGAAAATTGAAAGATCTGAATTTCAATGTGAAATGAAGTAATTAAAATTAATATAAGAAAATCACTCAACAATTTATTTAGGCCTCGATATGTGTGCAAATGACATGAAATTTTTATGGTATGTTAAGAATACTGTCCTTAAGCTATTGTGAATTTTTGATGATTTTTGGAAGCATAGAGAATTAACTACAAATTAAAAGGTGTCACTGGGCAAAATATCTCAAAAATGCACCAATTAATTCATTAATAATTCTACTAAAATTACAAAAATGTGACACGTGGACCAATAGACAGAGGACAAGTTTCTCAACAAAATGCAATTTTTAGATTTGAAAAATGATGTAAAATGCAACCTAGGGATGCATGCAAACACAGGGGTGTAAATGCAATACAGAAAAATAGAAATACAATAAGCAAATATGCGGACAGGGACTAAAATGCAATTACCTATAATGCTGGGGATTCGAGTGCAAATTTCCACAGGGCACGTGCTCCTCACGTGGGGTCTGCTTCACAGGGACCTTTTTTGCAATATTGGAAAGCTCCAGGGGCCTCTGTGTAAAATTCCTAGGCCGCACGTGCTCCTCACGTGGGCGGCCTAGGCTCGGATGGCTGCGGACGCTCAGGCCGAGGCTCGGGTGCTTCTGGAGGTCTGGAGTGAGGCTCGGACGCCCCGAACCTCGGCTCGGAGAGGAGGCTCGGGCAGAGGCTACGTGGCAAGCTGAAGGCCCTTGGATCAAGATTGATCCAAGGGGTGTCGGTGCTGACGCGTGGCTCGATCAAGAATCGTCAGATCTACGTTGATCTGACGGCTCCTGGCTTCTCCAGATGTCGATGACGCGGAGGGCTAATCGCCGTTAGATCATGAAAGATCCAACGGTGCTGGTGAGGCGCGGCTGAGTGGCGACGTGGCACGAGGTCTACCGTTCGATCAAGTTGATCGAACGGCAGCTGGAGCTTCTCCTTCAACGGGCCTCCGCCGCCTGCGAAGGAGATGGCTGGGCTCCGACGAGGTGGCTAGAGCTCCTCCCGTTCCTCCAGATGCCGATGAAGCTCTCCGAGGTGTCGGAGATGTCCCAGCAGGAGCGTGGCGACGCGACGAAGGCGTTGATGGTCTCAGGAGCGGGAGAGGGCCTTCGGAGGTTGCTGGCGACGAAGCTCAAGGACGACTCCGGCGAGCTTTCGTTCAATGAGAAGCGGGGCACCTGCAAGTGTTAAAGATAGAACCGGAGCTCGTGCGTGCGTTTGTGGAGAGGTGGAGGTAGTCGGCGAGGCCTAAGGCGTGATGGAGATGGGTAGGCGATGGTGCTCCGGCCAAGTGGCGGAGCTGGAGCTGATGAAGGTTGACGTGCGTCGTCGGAGGTCGTGAAAGCTACCGCGAAGATGGGAGCTTCGACGCGAAGCTCGGCGAGATGGAATGGAAGCGAGAGGGTGACCGGCGGCAGCAAATAAAATGCGAGAAAATGTGAAGAAAAAGGAATCGAAGATCGGAGATGGATGGAGGGGTTCACCTGGGGATTAGACCTCCCTTTTGGGGTCCAGGTCGTCGCTCGAGGGACCGGTGGTGTCCCGAGCTCCAGCAGCTGCTCGGAGGAGTGGTTGCGACACAGCGGAGGTGTCGTGGATCTCGCCGGAGAAGAAGCCCTTCTTCGCTCGATGAATCGTCGAATTGTTGTCACCAATTGGAGGATCAGAGCTCAGGGAAGCTCTCTGGAGTGGCGGATGGGCGTGACAGTGGCCGGAGGGCGATGATTTATAGGATGAAGGTGATGGGTTGGCTGGTGACGAGGTGAGGTTTGTGGTCGATGTGGGGCGACTCTGGTGGGAGTCGTGGGAAGCGAGGGAGCTGGCGAGGGTGAGGGAGGAGTGGTCTCCATCGTGGTGGTGTTGGAGGTCGGCTTCTCAGGGGTTCTCAGGCTTTATTGGCTAAATTACAAGGGGGATTTTTGGCATTCTTCCCTATATTATTAACTAAGGAGTACATATTATAGAGAAGAGGTTACTTTAGTGAATGGGTATTTTACAAGGGATTTTTGGCTTCTTATTTAAATGCAAATGGACTGCTAAAATGTATGAATTATGTATGCATGCATGAGTGCTATTTATGCAATATAAAGGGAAAATGCATCAGTTTTCTCGGGAACAAGGCTCTATTTTTGACTTTTGAAGTGATGAATCACAGATTCATCAAGAGGTCACATAATATTGATGTTCATTTCGAGTCGCAGTACGAAAGGGACTGCATACCTCAGTATGTATTAGGTTCAATATACCTTCGCATCGTTTACCTTTCCTAGATAAGGATGTCCCGTACATTTTCCCACGAATACAATGTTCGCAAGTTGGTAAATAATAGATTTCTAGAAAATCCAAAGGTTCATCCTCCACCAGTCTATCGATCCTATCAACAGACACATGTCCAAGTCTTTGATGCCAGATTATAGTTAAATGATCTCCATCCTCCGTTGATCGTTTAGAGGTTTTAGTATTCCTATTAATATTAATGTTATCAATGGTATTGAGATTCAGGATACATTCATGCATCTTCAATTCATAGAGTCTGCCTGCTGTTAAAGTACCATCTACCATAAAATTACTATAATGATTTATGACATGTTTATCACAGAAAAGGAAAGTATATCCATACCCAACAAGCTTAGATACGGGTAGTAAGTTCTTTCTAACATTTGGTGCATAGAGACAATCTCTACTGTCTAGGATTCTCCCACAGGATAATGATAGTCTACATGTTCCAACAACGATCGCTACAACAGATGCATCAGATCCCATCTGGATCAAGATTTCTAGTGTCTTGAAACATATGCAACTGATTGCATACATTACAGAAGGACCATAATCAACAATCCAACTTGCTTCTCGTCCCACAAGTAAGTTAGTTTCAATGGTGAATGTAGATTTCATACTTGACATTGTTATACTTTTGTCCTTCTCTAAGGTCTTTAGATATTCTGGATGGTTATTCTTCCATGATCCTGGCTTATTGCAGTGAAGGTAAACATCCATCCATGTGGGTGTCTGATGTATTGAAGCTTCCGAAGATTGATCAACAGTTTAACATTTCTTCTTCTCTTGGATCGGACCCTTCCGAGATCCACGCTTCCTCTCACACTTCCCTTTAACTTGTGCAACCATTGCACTGCTAGAGGGTAATTCTTTCTTCTTGATATCCTTTGTGGATTTTAATGTAGAAAGAGTGCAATTCACATCTCCATACATATCCTTCAGATTTAGGAGCATGTCATGAGCAGATTCAATGTCTATAAGTTGCTTTTGAAGCACATTAGATAATGATCCAATAATGTAGCAACGAGCGATCGAGTGATCCTCGTCCCACTTCTTATTGAATTCATAGCCATCCTCTGTTTGAGGGTTCTCATGCTTCATAGATGAGAGTACATGTGCCATGTGTTTTGTCGCAAGTCCGAGTCCAGATTATGGATCCAATCCAAATAATTTGGGCCGGTCAATTAATTGACCTCAAGCAGATTGTTAAGTGTGTTGAGAGATTTCATCTGAAATAAAAGGAAAAATAGAATACACGTTAATATCTTGATTGAGGGAATTAAACAACTTAATATTTTAAATCAAGGCTTCTCGTATTCTTTGTACTTTGAAATGCTTTCTCTTATAAGCTTTTAAAGCATGAGGCATGATAACCAAAGGCCTCACTACGAGATCTGAGACTCCTTTTCATTTTCATTGCACATCAATAATATGAGAAAATGCAACTACGATGAAAGGAATGGGAACTCTTTCCACCTTACAAGTCCAACTTGTATTCTCAGTTCAGTCTTCAACACCCATGCCCCCCCACGTATATGGAGTTAGCATGTTGTCAATTAAACTAACCGTTAATGAGATAATATCAATTTACGCTATGCGCAATACAATGCCACCTCAATAGTATGGGGAACAACATTAAGGTCAGTACGCATATGGTCCATCTCTTTTGAGAAATGAAGAATCCGATCCATATGAATTCATATTCTGGAGTCATGACTATGCATGAGCGTCTCCAAAAATACAACCAATGGCAACAGAGTTCTCCGCAATGACGGGCGACCATGGATGTCATCATATGAATTAGTCCATATCATGTTTAAATTAATGATTAATTAATTCAAATCATATTCTCATGATTAATCTAAAGGATAGAGCTATGATACATGCTTATTGTCTTACTTCTAATCTATTTAAGACAGTGGCACTTAAGCAATCCTAGTTAAGGTTTGATCATTTTTTATGCACTTGATGTTACCATATAGTATTACACCCTCACTTAGTACAATTTAATGTCCCAATTTTAGTTGCTAAAGTACGTTATGACTCCTCATGCCACCTTTCATCAAAATGGATCCCGTTAGGTCGGACAGACAATGCTAACAGGGAGCGCTTCGACTATAAATGCAACACAAAGTGCAAATTAAGTAAACCATTACCATTTTCATGGCCTACACACCTTCTTCGAATCAATTTGAGACAACACAATCGTACATGTTGTACTAAGGAGGTTTTATCGATCTTTCGATCGTGTATGATACTATGTAGTAACTCTCAGATGTTTTAGGAATTTAAAACTCTTTTTAATTTCCCAAAAGTACTATTGCAACAATCTAGACACTTCTTGATTTTAAAAACTCTTTTTAAAAAAAATTCAAAAGGTCTAGCACAACTATCTAGACAATTCTTTGAATCAAAATAGTTTCAATTACGAAAGATGTCTAATGCAACAATCTAGACAATTCGTGAAATTAATCAAATCAATTCCACATTTTATAATTGCATTGTAAACATTCAAGTGCATAAATAATAATGAGAATGAAATAAAAAGACATTCTATTTTATTGCATCTTTCCAAAATAAAAAAAACAATGATTTCATATTTGAATTTGCAAGCTACGACCATCGCACTTCAAATTAGAAAGCATCGTATATCTTGGACTTGAAATCCATTACAACCTTAAATATTTCCAAAATATTTTGGAGGATCTTATTTATACACAAAGGAATCGACCCAGTTTGGAGGAGGGTTGATGTAGGAGGAGGGAGTTTGGTGGATGTTATCGACGTGGCGTGGAAGAGGGTTGAGGTGTCTGCAGGATGGGGCAAGTCTCGAGGGATACAAAGGAATGGAGGAAGTTGAGAAAATTGGAAAAGAAGGTGAGGACTCGTGACTCTAACAGAGTCAGAGGAGGGAGAAGACAATTGACCTGTAGGTCAACATTTCATGGGTCCAGGTTAGTCTACATGGACCAAGTTAGGACAAAATAAGTTTTAATTCTCTTATTATTTCGATAAAAAACAATAAGTGATTTTATTAATCATGAAAAATATTTCTTATTTTTCAAACTATTTTATGGCATTTTTATTTGTTTTTATAACCTTATTTATTAGGTGTTGATTTTTACAAGTATATACATATGTATATTTACCTATATTTTAGGAATTTTATTTTTGTTTTGTATTTTTAGTTTTTATTATCTTATGTACATATTTTATACATTTATAATAAAATTAAATGTATATTTACATATTTTAAATTTATTTTTGATTTTATTTATATGCCTAAATAATTGTATGTATATGCATTATCGATATAATATACATATATATTTTAACTTATTATTTGTTTTAATGTTATTTTAATAGTTTTATCTTGAATTTGTATTTGTATTTATTTTAAATATTATTTACAATTATGTAAAATACAAAGAGAGTAAAAATATAAAGAATAAATTATATGAATGAAATATACATATACATGGTACAATGAAACCCCAAAAAGCCGACTTTTGCATTTTAACTCTATTTTTAATGAAATTATCTTCTTAAATATATAATTTAATTTTTTTATAAAATGGAGGTAGGTTTGTGATTTTTGATTAATAAGGAGAAAGATATTGATATGTGAAGTTCAGTTTACGCCTTTTTCATCTGTGTGTCCCAATTGCACAATGCATCATTTTTATGTGCATTTTTGTAATTTTCTATATATTTTTATGTACAAGTTTCATGTAGATCATTTTATTATTTGAGCTGTCTAAAATAAAGAATAAAATCAAATAATAATGGTTATTTTTGGGGTATAGAATTAGGATTTCATGTATACAGTATTAGACCTTATCTCTCCTACATTATTCCCTATCGACCTAGTCAAAATTGACTCGGTCTCAGGGTTTAGGGTCATTCAGTATCCTTGACACTTCACTTATTTTCCTTTTATTTTCTTCATTCTTTTATTTTGAATTTAAATACATGTAGTCTTACAGTAGTTACATGCTAATATATGTGTATTAATTTATGCAAGTTAGCTGTATTTACACGTGTTTTGATAAGGATTTAAATGCAAAATGGAAGAATAAAGGCAAATGAATGGTTATTCATCACCTATACGGCCTTGTAAAGGAGATAAAAAAGAAAGGGACTTAAGCAAAATGGAAGTAGTTCCTATTGTAAGGGGGATAGGAAGGAGTTCCCATACCCCTTTTAATACTTGCTTGATAGAAATTCTTGAGATCCAATTCCATCCTCTCAAGTCATGCATCTTCGTTGTTCCTTCTTGGCAGCTTACTCTTGAATTCTGATTTTTCTTCTTTTGTCCACTATGAGCATAAGATTGCAAATTCTTTGGCTCGTTGAGCTTTCTAATAAGAGTACATTCTCTAACCACCCAATCGTCACCAACCCAAAAATAGGGAGGTATTGTTTTCTCTCCTTTTTTGCTCCTTGAATCCTACGACATTAGAGGCCTCAATTTGCTTCTTTCGTACTTTTGGAAGTTTTGTATCATAGGAGGGATAAATATCCACAAATCAAACTCACTCACCTCACCTCATTATTTTTTAACATGAAAAATCATCCATCCAGTCTTTAATAACTCTAGGCTTCTTCTTGAACAAACCATTATAGATATGTTCTCTACTCGCACAGAGGTCTGGATTCAAGCCTTTTAAGAGTAAGTTGTCTTCAATACACTGTTTCTTTTTAGAAGAAACCTCTTTTCTTTATGAACATCAGAAGTCTTCTGAGGTGAGTCCTCCAATGTATCTGCTATCCCCTCAATAATATCAGAAGCCACCTTATTTTGAATGCTATCAGCAACAGTGTTCAGAAATCTTGTCTGAATAGTGGAATTCTTTTTATCCATTGCAATAGTCGGTGAAGCTTCAGTCTCCTGGTCTAGGAATAAGCTACCTCCCCCATAGTATCTGAAGCCACCTCTGTGGGGGGCTGGATTAATTTTCCTATCCTATAAGATCTCTTCTTACTCTTTACAGGAGTCCAACTCTCCTCAACCAAAAAACATGATTCACATTGCAAATCATTCTGAATTATAGACATATGATGTTGGTGAATATGAGATATCTTCTCTTGATGCTTCTGTTGAGTTTCTAAACGAACTTGCTCCTATTGCTGCTGAAAGATAACCGAAGGAGCTTCAGTTATCTTTTCTTGAAACATCAACTGTTGTTCATTCTAATGCTGATGATTCTTCTGAATCTTTTGTTGATTATGCTCTAGAATTCAATGATGCTATTGCTCCATAATCTTCTGTTGTTGTTCAATTCCATCCTTGATCAAGAGGATTTCATTTCTTCTTACAACATGTGTTGGAAGATCGGAACATTCAAGCACAATTCCTTTGCCTTTATAAAGAAGTTGCTAATACAGTTGTTGTTGAAGTGGTTTTTCATTTGCTTGGAGTTGTTGTTTATTATCACCAAAAGGCTACAATGGCTACTGGTGTTGTTAGTCTTGCTCCATTTGCTCAAACTACAAATGTTCAATTTGTAACACTTTGAGATGATGTTGTAGGTTAGAAGAGGCTCCTTCTTCTTCATCATTCCTCTTATTACAAAACTCTTGGGAGTGCCCAATTATGCAACACGAAGAACATACTTTGGGCAATCTTTTGTATACTATTCTTTGTTTAAAAGTTTGAGCTCCATTCTTAATCACCGCATAGTTGATCAGGGGGATCAAGAGATTAATCTCCACAACATACACCCTAACATAACCATACCTCGTGAATTCAATCACATTTTTGTCTACGCAAATATGTTTTCCTAAAACTTGTGCAATAGATTTGATGATATCAGGATTGTGTAAATGCACATTTAGACCTGGAAGACCAATCCAGATGGGGCACTAAGTGCTTCTCAAATTCATCTTAAAATAGTGCCCCGTTCATTCTTAAACATCATATCCCCCAAGGCATAAGAGGATATAAAGTCCTTTTCTTCCTCACATCTAATCAAGATGTGCCTTGAAACAATGGCTCCCAAGGAGATTTCTCCCAAATGTTAAAACCTACCTTTCACTTAACCTAAATTGCACTAAAAATCACAAAAAGAAATATTTAACCTTAAGAAAACCAACTAATGATGTTGCGTCCTCGGCAACGGTGCCATATGTTTATCTGCTAATTAGCTATGCTAAGAAATACACATTGTAATATGGCTAGTTAACAACTATCTAGAACCGCATTAATTGTATCTCGGTGAAGAGAACGTGGCTGAATTATCCTGGAAGTGAATAATGAGTGTGATATAGTTCAAGAAAATGTGAACATAATGCATGCTTTTTATAATGATAATGCTCACAAATGTATAAGACAAACATACAAGTTGACATTGATAATTAATCAGCACAAGTGCTCCTAAGTTTAGTCAATTAAACGTGAATGTTTGAGTAATTCCATAGTCCTGAACCATGCTTAATTATAGTAATCTAATTGATCAATTTCAATGCTTTTAAGTTCAATCTCAACCGAATGATTAATGCAAACACACACTATTCTCTTCTAAAAAATTTCTAATCAAGAAATAATGAATTAGAATAGATCCTAATTAGACTATAAACAAACAAAAGAAATCATGGTGAAAGTCATGCATTACATCAGGCAATGGTCAACTTTTAGCAATTTCAGCCAGGGCCAAAAATCAACCTGACTCTCTGAATTTTAGTGCACGATATATACATCAAATTTGAAGACTAATTTCACTACATCACAAATAATTAAAGATCTTTAAAATAAGACTGATTTCATTAAAATTAGACTTATGATCCAAGAGTTATTCAATCATCGATACATGGGCATTGCAGTTGGAAGACGATCGAGACAAATAGACATAAGGTTGAAGAGGATACATGGACTGTTGGATCACGTGATCCAACAACCCTAAGCGCAACACAGATGAGCAGATGAGATGAGATCTGACCAACCTGATTAGATGGCTAAGAACAAGGTAGGCTAGAATGAACATGAACCGTCTGATTAGGCAGGTATTAAAGAGGGAGCGACCGGGTGGCACAATGAGATTGGGCCACGTGGCCTAATCAGAAAATTCAGAAAAGAATAAACTTGTAAAATAAAAAAGAGATAGTAAATGATGTTAAAATAAAAAGTTCCTTCATGAAAAATGTGTATAATTAATTTCTCTACAACTTTGATGAAGGAACTAATCTAACATATATAATTTGTGAGTATTTTATAGGTAAAACATAAACAGTTAAATTCTTTTCCTATGTTTTGTCATTTAAAAAACAATGTACAAATTATCTTTTACAAATCTACATCATTTTTTTGGGATTACAATGATTAGAAAATACATAAATTAATAGACATAATGTAAGTTTTATGTACAACACATAGACAAGTTACTTAAATATAATAATTAATGTTAATTGTTTACCATAATCTAACTATTAAATTGGAGTTAATTAGTTGGATTTGTTTAAGCTAGAAGGATAATAGATATAAAATAAGATGACAAATCATGGATTTATCATATTCATATCTAACATTAGGAATTATATGAATGTGATTCACATATTAACTAATTAGAATGTGGATTTGATTCACTTTCACTAACAAAATAAATGCAAATATGATTTACATTTTTTATTGGTGTTGTATGACTTAGACTCATTCATTGTATAAAATATGCAAAACTACCGTCGAAATAGTTGAAGGCATATTCCTACAAGGAGAACAATTGATGGACTTTTTGGCAATCTTCCCAAAAACTCTAGCCATCCCACCCTCACCCTCTCTAACCCTAGCTTGGTCGTTCCTTCTCTTCCTATCTCCCTTGTAGTCGTGCACATTGAGAGAAGAAGAAGATCGTCTCTTTATACCACCACACTTGCAAAGAAGGAGGTAACCCCCTACGACGCGGAGATTGTGGAGGACAATGAGGTGATAAAGGTGTGATCATCTCATACGTGGAGAAGAAGGCAAGAGAGAGTAGTCTCTCTTGTGTATGCGGGACGCATGCAACTCATCCTTGCCATCGCATGTGCGATGTTTGTGGACCGGATTTGATTCGGGAGGTCTTTCGCTTTAAGGTTGTTTGTGTCATCCAAGGTATATTCTCTTACAACAGTAGTTTGCGAAACATGAGGAGAATCGTTCTCGCATCCATGTGATTTCTTGCTATAAAGAAAATATTTTTACTATTGTTGCTATATCACCGCTCATACGATGAGCACCTGTTTTGTACAGATATGATCCGTTCTTTCCGCATTTTTTTGTGATGTGCAAGATTAGAAACTCCTTCACCGTCTTCATCTCCATTGTCAATTATCTTCACTCCTATCGATCCTTCCTTGCCTCATATTCCACAATTGCTTCATCACGATGAGAACTCGAGACCAAACTATGATCTTCTTGCTATTCAAGTTTCTCAGATTGTGATGGATAAACATTTATTGATATCATTAACTACACGAAGTTTGAGAATGACACTCCTCAAACTCTGCTTCATTTTGAGCTCCGTATTATGCACTTCACCTCCGCCATGACATGTATCCACTGCAAGCTTGAGCTCACCTGCTCCACCGGAGCAACCAAGCGATACACTTTCCCTATTGAGAGAGACGGAGATTAACATAAATAGCTAGTTTGGTTCTATGATGTGTACAATACTAGAGTAACTCAAGGATGATTATATTTGAGGAGTAAAATGAATACTTGATTAACACGACCTCCTCCCCTGGAGGCTGGAGCTGTGTGTAAGAATACAAAGTTTGTGATATTCATTTCGAAGATTATGGACTGATTAGGCAATTATGAAAGGTCACTGATCATAGACGTAAAAAATCCCCTCCCAAAAAGGTGACCACCGTATCATCCCCAGGGAAAGAAACCCTACACACGAGCTGCAACTCAAGCAAGCTCCACGATTTGCAAATTTTTTCGATAGCACCTCGACATTAGAACCCTCGGTCCCAAAATTACAAAGTCCTCTCTCCCCCCCCTCCTCCTTTCCTTTGCTTCCTTCGCCTCCCCTCCCCGCCCCCACCCCTTCCCACCTTTTCCCCCCTTCGCCCTCCTCCCTCTCCTCCCCTTCCTACCTCCCACACCCAAACTCCCAACATTTCAAACCCCCCCAAAATCTCCACCCCTCTTCTTCTCTCCAAACGCACATCCCAACCCTCCCTTCCTATCTCCGCCCTCCATCCCCCGAACCTCCACCTTCTCCGCCCCTCCGGCCACGATGAGTGGTGGCGGCGAGCCTAGGGTTTCGATCCCCAACAGCTTCTGCAAGACGATCCAGAACATCAAGGAGATCGCCGGCAACCACAGCGACGAGGAAGTCTACGCAATGCTCAAGGAGTGCGGGATGGATCCCAACGAGGCCACCCAGCGTCTCCTCCTCCAAGGTCCGTCCTCGATCTCTCCAAAAGGTGCCGCCTTTCCCGCAGTTTGCGTTCGTGATCATGCTACTCTTGCCGTTCACGTTCCTAAAGACTCGACAGTCAGGAGAAAGACGAACCTTGTTTGTTGCTGAGTGTGGAGTAGGATGCTCGGACAAGAAGGGTTTTAGTGTTTTGTTGGACTGCTTCGGCGTCCTATTTGCATTCTATCTGACCTGCAGAGGTTCGGTAGAAATGGTAGGATCATAAAGTAGTTAAGAAAAACGCTCTGCCCTCGTTCATGAAAGATCGAAACAAATAGTGATGCCGGGTAAGTGGGAGTTCTTATGGTTGGTGGGTATGGTACATACTACTTTCGGATCTTAGGAATGTTACAGGCTTACAGTCTATGTTTGCACGAGCATGAAGATATGAGTTTTATTTGCTGCAAAGACATTTTTTAGTTGATACAGCTATTTCAGCAAGTATTTTATGTTAAGGAGGCACATATCACATACGAATATACTAGTTGCTTCATTTATCCGATTAAACAGCGAAAATATCCATTCACCTGTATCACTTCTTCGTCATCTATATTGATGACTGGAAAATTAAGGTCTTCATTTGTTGTTCAACTTCAACGATAAACCCCACATGATCGAATTCATTTTTTTCCGAGAAAGAAATGAATGAATGTTATTCATTGGATCGAGTTCAGGTCTCCCATTTTGCCTCTATGCATGCCATTTAGAAGTTATGATTCTTTTATTTGGATGGGAGTGAAGCTTATCATGTCCAATTTGGATTTGACATGCGTTGAGGTGTTAATGAGAATCGGTACTCATGTGGTTAGTGACTGCATTATCTCCTTTTTGACATTCCACACATTCATAGACCGGAGAGGATGCTTGGGTATTCAATTTCTTCGCCAAGATACCTTTCAGATATAGTTTTGAATATCTTGATGTATCAAAGGGTCAGATGACGATCTTGGTTGATGAATATGGTCAGAGGGAGCAGACATAGATATGGTTATGGAAGGAATGGGAATGCACATATGTAACATGGGATTTTGGTAGGGAAGCACATAGATGCACGTGCCGGGAGAGAAACACGTCAAGCCACATGGGGGTTTGGAAGAAAAGTGCAAAGTTGCATGAGTGGAGATGGGAACGAAGGAGATATAAATGGAGTTGAACTCTCAAAACTATGTTTCCAACCTAAACTATCTTTTCCATTAACCAAAGGAGTCTTTAAATAAACCATAACAATATAGCAGATAACAATCTAAAATTGTAATGAGAGAAAATATTAGTTCAAGCTAAAACCAAAACAGCTAAAATTGGAAAACAATCCTAAAAAGAAAAGCATGGTCAATCGATCAAAACAAATTCTGAATTTGTTTTGCTCTTATGCGTGTTTCCCCATGACAATGCAATGGGACGAGCACCTATGCATTTTCAGCCCTTTTTGACTTCAAAAAAGAAACAAATTCTGAAATTTTGTAAATTTTTGAATGTTCGGACTGCTTTACCTTGCCATCCGCGCAGGCTCAATACATGTATCTTGCGCTCATCTTCATTTTTCTCCCCCCCTAATAACCACAAGGTGAGAGGGAACCAAGGATGGGTAATGGAGTTAAATTCCCCAAATCATATTTCCAATCTAAAATGTCTTATTCATTAATTGGAGGGACCTTTTAATAGATGCACACGTTATTATCCTAAACCCTAAACAATGTAAAATTTTGAAATAAATTGATAACAATCTAGCATATAAAAATCTAAAATCGAGAAAAGAGAAATTATATGCTCAAGCCAACAACCCAGTGGATAATAAAAAATGTACTAAGCCTTCTCCCACTATAAGTAGGGTCGGCTACATGGATTCTTGCTCAAATCCATGTTGAAAGATTCGACTATTTTTTACGCTGGCCGTCAACTACCTAACGCAACCCCTGCAAGAGTGGGATTTGAACCCTGGTCTTTTGTGTGGTAGACACACTGTACTACCACTAGACCATTGAGTGGGTACCAACAGCCCAATGGATAAACTTAGAAAATATTCCTAAAAGAAAAGGATAATCACTCGGCAAAAAGAATTTCTGAAATTGTGTAAATTCTTGATTTTTCAGACTGCTTCAGCTTGGCACCCTTATGGGATTAATGAATGTGTGTTGCGCTCATCTTTATTCCTCTCTTCCCATTCTCGACTAGTAACCATAACTCTACATTGGCTAAAGTGTAAGCTGCTTTTGTTGATATAATAAAGGATATCATATCAGCTTATTAAATCTGCTACTCATCATGCTGCAAACTTAGATTATGCACACTTGATGCACACTTGACGTATAGATTTGAACAATGCTCCTCCCTCAGTTTCATTTATCTCGATGTTTCTAATCAAGTCAAGTGGCATGCAGTGAAAACGTCTATTTATATCATTTGCTGGCCTTTTGGCTGTCCCTTCAGACAATTAATCAGCTGTTATAACACTCAATCTTTCCACTGCGTGCACGTTGGGCGGTTGGATGGGGTGGTCATTGAGTGTTATCGAACCCCATTACTAGTTCGAATGCTATACATCAGTCTGGACGTTCTTGTATAGGAGGGTGTAATGCCTTGGCAAGCGGGGATTCCCTAATGCTGTTTGTGTTTGGCATCTAGCTCATCTGCATGTTAAATCAAATGCAACAACCATTTTAATTTGTTGTTCTGACACTCTCTTGATGATATGCATGTGATTCACCACCTCTCGAAAATTCTTGCTTTTGCTCCTTAAGTTCCGATAAATAGAAGGATATTTTAACATCATTCCTTGATCAATCCAAATAGTATATGGCTAAAAAAGAAGTGCCATTTTTGTTGTCATAACTGCACTCATATTCATATATTT
This sequence comes from Ottelia alismoides, assembly GCA_037367405.1. Taxonomy (NCBI): domain Eukaryota; kingdom Viridiplantae; phylum Streptophyta; class Magnoliopsida; order Alismatales; family Hydrocharitaceae; genus Ottelia; species Ottelia alismoides. The sequence continues at coordinate 820,803 of JAZKJV010004649.1, read as the reverse complement.
GTCATTCAGTGTTAACATGTTTGCTTTGATCTGGCCTCGTGATTTACAAAGCAAGTATTCTATCTTCAGAGACAGCTGCCCATGTATTGAAGTGTTCTTAATTATATTTTGTGTATTTGGGAGACTTGGGATTGTTGATCTGTTTAAACTGCAATAGTTTTTTTTTGAGGCTTAAAACTGCAATAGTTTGCATCTTTCTACAAGTTTGCGGCATATTCTTGGATGGCTGTTAACTTTTGGTGGTCATTTTTTTTGTTTTTTAAATATCTCACTTTCTTTTAAACAAAAGTTGCAAACAAGTTTCAAAAGAATACATAGTCTACTGTTTCTGGCATTGTCTTTGAAAGATCAATAAGCTTTTATGTTTTCTTTCACTAGAAAAAATCTGTTTAGCAGAATGCCTCTGCATACACATGATGCAATTTACGATGAATTAATTTCCGGAAGATGTTTTGCAGATACATTTCATGTGGTCAAAGGAAAGCGTTATAAGCGGAAAGAGGTGATTGAAGTTTTTTCTAGCTATTTTCATTTTGGCATATCATTAATTGCTTGATGTGGAGCATATATAATTTTACTCTGCATACACATTCTCAAAGAACTCCATTGACAATTATTGCGACAAATAGATTAGCTTTCTGATGCTGGGAAAGTCCGGGACGTTGTTTATCATTTACATGATTTCATAGCTGCTGCTGCTGCAGTTTTTGTTCTCTGATATATTGTTTCGGATGGAAATGTCGAGTATCAGCTCTTGAAACATTTGTATTTTTTTGAATTAACACATTTCTGCAATTGCTAGCAGCATATTCTTAATTTGTTTTATAACTCTTGAGAAAAAGAGAATGGGAAAAATATTTCTTAACTTCATTGAGTGGAGGGTCCCTCACATGTAAAGGCGGAGGGGAGAAATTACAAGTATACCCTCATAGATATAAAACCTTAGAGTAATAAAATGAGTCAAATGACTGTTACAAATGTTAATACTCCCCCTCAAGCTAGACCATATATGTCCATCATGCTAACTTGGAAGTGAATTTGTGAAAATAGACTGGCTCAAGGGTTTTGTAAACGGATCAACAATCTGGTTTTCAGAACTAACTAGCTCATTTTTTATTTGGCCACTTTGGATCATATCCCGATGTAGTCACAATCCACTTCTACATGTTTGATACGCTTATGGAAGGCTAGATTATTTGCAATAAACATAGCAGTTGAGTTGTCATATCTCATAGTCATGGGGCTTGGGTTCGGTAAGTGATGCAGCGTGGAGTCAAAATATAGGGCCAAATATTTATCTAATTTTAGTGGTCAATTTTATTTACGTTTATTTACGTTGTCGTGTCTTTAATTAAAATAAATGAGATCGCCTGTGATCTCAATAAATCAGTTAGAGATTTTTGAATTTCAAATTAGGTAGTTAGTCAGTTAGTTAGTTAGAGTCATTTAGGGTAATTGGTTGTCTAATTAAATTAGTTTCAAATTTTGTAATATCATCCCTCCTATATAAAGGGATGAGGGTCCATTGTTTTTAGTCAGTTCAGTTTGATAATTAATTGAGAATTATTCTCTATCTCCTCTCTCTTCTCTCTTCTCCTCGCGGTCTACGCGTTCTCCCTCCTTCAACCTCGCGCAACATGCGTGTTCTTCTCCTCAACCCCTCCATTTTCTCCACCAAAAATCCACCGTTCAAATATTTGTATTTTCCCGCGACGCGCCAAAATCGCTTCTGCATCAATTGGTATCAGAGCATGGCCTACAGATCGTCCTCACGATCTGACGATCCGTCCAGACCTTCGCACCGACATGCTTCAAGGGACTATCGTTCGTCCGAAGGAAAACAGCGAGCCGAAGAGGACTTCCAGTCCAAATGTCAAGCGTTCTTAGTCGGATGCCGAGAAATACTCGCTGAATCCAGGGCTATGCGCGCCGCTAGATCGAAGGCTCCAACGACCCCGATCACCGAAGCCGTTATCCCGAGTTTTGGCGAAGAAAACCCCGCTGTGGAGGAAGATTCGGTTGCTGTCCAGATCATCCTGGAAGAGAAAATCGACGTCAACAACAAACCTCTCGCATTCCAGGCCGCTTCGGATCAATCCCCATGGACGATATCGCCTCCAACGATCGTCTCGGCCCCGTTGCAGCCCTACCTCGCGATTCCCACACCGTCGGCGACTAAGCCGACCCCGGTTCCCCCTCCCGCCTGCGTCTTACTGCACCGCACCCCATCGATCGTCTGCACCTCCCCCAGCGTGCGCAACCTCGCGCCCCGCCTATCCCCCGCGCCCCTCCCGCGCCTCCAAGCACGCATCACCCACCTCAGAATCCCGCCTATCCACTATAACCCCATCGCCTTCCCCTCCCGCGCCCAGTCCCCGCCGCCCGCAGCTTCCCCTCTTCCCCAGCCCTCGCCACCGCCCTCCACACCCGATTCCCTCACTCGCCTCGCCCCTCCTGGGTTCCCCCTCTCCCGCGCGTTGCTCGCGCAACCCAGCCCCCCCCCCCCCCCCATCGCCGCTAACCTCCCACCACCCCCTCTCCTCACCAGATGCGCCCGTGCGGACCCCCGCCGTCGACGCCTCCTTCAATCTCGGCCCCGCCGCCTCCTACTATGGAAGAAAGGAACCCTAGCACGGGAACTCCATACAGGAGAAACCACATCCCTGAGATTTGGGATTGAGAAATTAAGTGGGAAAAATTACACCCCCCCCCAGACAAAGATTTTTATTCAAAGAGAAGGTTCAAAGGCTCCTCTCACAAAATAAGTTGTAATGAAGGGGTACGAAATTTGCGCCCAAGCCCCTGACGACAAAAATATTTAAAAAAGAAGGATGCAAATCAGAAATCTGGGGACCCTCCTTATCCAAATAGGACTAGGGCCTTGGGCTTCCCCTATATAAGGACCCCATGGCTTCATTCCTTGGACACATCTCCTCCCCTCCTCTCCTTGTGTCATTGCTTCGCTATGGATTCTTCAAAGGCCATGTTGTTCATGCCTCATCAATTCTTCGAGCATCACAAGGAGAAGACACCAATCAAGAAGACGCCGCCGTTCGCGCCACACATGTTGTTCAACCACGAAGGCCGCGTCACCCACGCCCGCGTATGGATTCCGCCATTCGCCCCACACCAATTCTTCCAGAAGATGACCGGGCACGCAGATTCGACTTCCAAGCCTGCAGATCCAGTAATTCGTCGGGAGACGAATTTTTAAAGCGGAGGAGAGTTGATGCAGCGTGGAGTCAAAATATAGGGCCAAATATTTATCTAATTTTAGTGGTCAATTTTATTTACGTTTATTTACGTTGTCGTGTCTTTAATAATATAATAAATGAGATCGCCAGTCATCTCAAGAAATCAGTTAGAGATTTTTGAATTTCAAATTAGGTAGTTAGTCGGTTAGTTAGTTAGAGTCATTTTAGGGTAATTGGTTGTCTATTTAAATTAGTTTCTAATTTTGTAATATCATCCCTCCTATATAAAGGGATGAGGTTCCATTGTTTTTAGTCAGTTCAGTTTGATAATTAATTGAGAATTATTCTCTATCTGCTCTCTCTTCTCTCTTCCCCTCGCGGTCTACGCGTTCTCCCTCCTTCAACCTCACGCAACATGCATGTTCTTCTCCTCAACCCCTCCATTTTCTCCACCAAAAATCCACCGTTCAAATATTTGTATTTTCCCGCGACGTGCCAAAATCGCTTCTGCATCAGTAAGTGATGGTCATTCAACACAGATCTAATCCACATTAAGTCCATAGTGGCTCGTGCCATTGCCCTATATTCAGATTCAATGCTAAAACGGACTACACCAGTCTATTTCTTGCTCCTCCAGGTAACCAGATTCTCATCAATGTATGTGCATAAACCAGTGGTGGATTCCCTATCAATTGGGCAAAAAAACACAGTGGACATTAGAGTAAGCCAAGGCATCTAGTGACTTGTGACATGTGAGAGGAGACCTTATCTTGATGCAAACTTCAAGTATCTCAAGATCATCATCATCATCACTACGTCCCAGTGCACTTGGTGTTGTTTATATATAAATTGGCTCATCGTGTTGACTTCAATGAAAATATCGGGATGACTAATGGTAACATATAATACATTCCCATCCGGACCCCTATATTATTTTGCATCGATATGTTCATACAAGTCTTCATAGAGAGGTGCATTGGGATCCATTATAATGGATGCGGGTTTGGTCCCAAGCATTTCGGTCTCTTGTGGTACATATGCAACCCACTCTCTTTATGAAAGAATCTGGCCAATGTTGTTCCTAGCCATTTCAATTTGAAGAAAATAGCGAATTTCTTCTAGGTCCTTTATAGCAGAAGTGTAAATTACACATAGTCCCTGGACTATACACTTAGTGTCAATGTCATACGTGAACTTTAAAAGGTAACAATGTAGTTCTGGACCTCTAAGATTTGTCTTACTTTGATCCTTGACTATTGAAACTTAGTTGATTGTTTTATCTTTCTAACCTTAAATCACAACATCTCAAAATCACAGTGAGACGAATATTACAAATCAGGTACCGCATTGTTATCTTTTAAAGTTGTAGCATGGCATTGAAATCAAGTGTGTAGTTTAGGGATGTTTCTGTAATATATTCATAACAAAATGCGTGTCAATTGATCTCGAAAGTTCCATGTTTGTTGTCATCGGTGAGAATAATATCATCGACATACACTAGCATTGTAACAATTCCCTTTTATGTTTTCTTGACAAAGAGAGAATGATCTTTTCTGTTAAGGCATATCTTGGACACGATATCATGTAACCTTTGAAAGCAGGCTCTTGGACTTTGTTTGGCAATGACAAATGGACAAGATCATAAATTAGAATGCACATCGTTGGTAGATAGGCCATCAGGGAGAGTCTCCAAATAATCTTACCCCATATGTTTGAGTGTAGCAATTGGCAACAAGCCCGATCTTACATCTTTCCACAAGGCTGTTATCAACCACCCGTAGCATCCGTGGGAGGATCAACCGGGTCCATGTACCTCAGGTTAATAGATCTTGTATCTCCTCAATCATGAATGTCTTCCGCTCAAGAAATGACAAAGCCTGTTGGTGTGTAGAAGGGACATTAATAGCAGAAATGCCTGCCACAAATGCTCGATATCTTGCAGATAATTTCTTCATAGAGACATAATTGAAAATATGGTGCAACATGCATGCACACTTCGCAGCTTGTTCATTTGTTGGTACCAAAGCATTAGTGTTATTATCGTGGCATACCTTGGGATCAAGTACATATGCGGTCTTAGGAGGTGCCATTGATCGAATCTATACTAACCTAAAGGGTTCTTTCTGGGGAAGACTCGGAGGAGACGAAGATGGAGACCTAGACATCATAGGAAGAAAAAGAGACCTCCTTACTCTTTAGAGCAACCATATAGGCATTGGAAGTGGAGTAATATGGGATAGACTCAAAGAAGGTAGGAATGACACTCACATAGTATCGATGATTGATAAGGTCATAACATATACAACCCTCACGAGTTCTCGATATCCCATAAAATCAGACTTCATTTCCCAAAGTGCAACTTTATCTCCATCAGTAGAGTGAATATGAATGAATGAGGTCCACCCAAAGGCTTTAGGTCAAACATAGAACAAATTCTTATAAGGGAACATGAGAGAGTATGGGCATGCTCTTCTAGAATCGCGTAGGACGTGATTTATCATATAATCAACGATAAGAACAATGCCACGCCAAAAGGTGAGAGGTGTAACACTCTGGACCAACAATGTTCTGGCTACGTCCAGGATGTGCCTATGTTTAAGCTCAACGACCCTATTTCACTGGGACATGTAATGACAAGAGATTTGGTGGATGATTCCCTTCTTGGCGAGAAAGGTACGTAGGATGATATTGGAGAAATTGAGAGCATTATCAATGCGAATATAGTTAGCTTGAAAATAAAAAAACATTGTTTATTTCCAAGAAGAAATTTATATAATACTACAATTACTACTCACTTCAAATTTGGACCACATAAGAAAAAATCAGGTAACATGGGCAAAGTCATCAACAAGACAAAAACAGTGCCTAGAGTCATCCATACTCCAGAGTACAACTGCCCCTCAAACAACAAAATGAATAAGTTCAAAAGCAGACTTAGCACTACGTCTGAACGACTTGGAATGTAGTTCTATGATGTTTTTCAAGTTGACAGGATTCACACTGAAAAAGTGGTAGACATTGAGATTTGAGGTAGGATTGTTCTCATCTTAGGCAAGGGGAGATGACCAAGATAGAGATGCCGGATATACGAAGAAGAGCTCCAAGTAGTGGTGGACATATGATCGGTTAAGGGTGACTGGGTCAAGTGGTATACATCCCCTTCTCCATCGCCACATCGAATCACCTGGTCCATCAACATATTGATGCAACGTGAACCTGAAATATAGGTCCACCTATTTATTTAAATTATGGTAGTTAATTTTATTTACGTTTTTAAGTTGTCGTAATTTTCTAATTAAATAAAGGGGATCTCCTGTGATCTCCAATTAGTAGTCAATTCCAAATTTGAATTAGTCAAATTAGGATAGTTAGTTGTCCAATTTAAATTGATTTCTATTTTTGTAACCCCATCTCTCCTATATAAAGAGATGGTAGTCCAATGTTTTTAGGCAGTCAAGTATTAAGAAAAATTGAGTTTATCTCATTATCTCTCTCTGCCTCTCCTCTCTCCTCCCGCGATCTCCGCGTTCTTCTCCCTCAACCTCTCGTATTCCCGACGAGTTCTTCTTCTCAACCCCTCTCTTTTCTTCTACAAAAAAAAATCCACCAAAAATTTATTATTTATCGTCGCCGCCGAATCTCGTTTGCATCACATATCTTGAAAATAAGAGACATTGGATCAAAGATGGCTCGACAATTTAGCTCTTTAGTAATCCGTGAAACAAACGATAAGATCATAGTAAATTCAGGAGCTAAAAGGACATTATCCAGGCGAATATGTGGGGGTAAATTGATCGTGACCCTATCCAATAAAAGGTGATTGTCTCCCATCTACCACCACAATGCCGTGTCTTGATGGCACATCATGGAGAGAAGAAAAATGTGTTTATTGCTACATATGTGTTTCGAAGGCCCATAGTCAAACAAGCAATTTGGAAGAATTTGATAAATCGGTGCATGCAAAACACTTCAATGATATACATGAAGGACCTGCAAATGCTGCAATTTCTGGCTCTATGGTAAATCTACGTGAACTGGTGCATTTCTGCTTCAATGTCAATTGACGGTGATTTAGCCTTTGGATTAGATTATCGTATTCTGCTCTTGATAGAACATATGGGTATCATCTGGCTAAATAGGAGATACTTTTTTTGAAGTCAAAAGTGAGGGAAACATGCGTTGGTGTCCGTCCCAATTCATTAAACAAAATCGGGAGAATTATGACCCTAAAGAGTTACATAATCCATGACTCAAGAACACCCTTGGAATGGATACATACATTTTCACGGTAGTTACTTTGACCCGAAAAAAGAAGAGCATTTCTAGCTAGCCAGATGGACCACACGAGTGCCAATGGTTTAAGCAAATCCTTCCTCAGGTGCTGCCGAACTAACAATAAGGAAGCCCAGAAAGACTCAAGGTTCCAAACACAGACCCAATCCATGTCGGGGTCACCCAAATGGGTGACGTGCAGGGATATAGGAAGAAAAGGTGATCCACAGATTCAATCCCACTCCCACAGAGAATGCAATTACCCGAAACCGCCCCAAAAAATCTTGCACATCGATCTCTCATCATTATCTCTTTCGTCTAAGAAGCCACAACAAGAAGCCGATCTTCTCGGGGAGCCCAAGTGTCCAAATAAAGCAGCAGTCTCTAACCAGGTCATCCGTCCTCGACGGAGGTGGTCTACAAATCGCCCCATAGGCCTTCCTGACTGAGAAGGAACTTCCCCTCCATACCCAGTGGTCACACCCATCATAGAACTCTCCATAATGCCTCAGAGAGTCAAGCAAAGGCAGGAACTCTTCCAATCGTTGATTAAAAAAGTTCTCCGAAATTAAAGGCATCCAATTTCCATCACTCCAACAGTCAACAACCCTTGCGTCACGATCCACCGCCAGAGCAAAAAGGTACGGAAAACGATTGCAAATCGGGCCATCTCCAGTCTAATCGTCCACCCAGAAAGCAAAGGACTCACCACTCCCCAGGACAGGGCGGAAGTGATCATGGAAGCGCGACAAGGTCTTGATAATCCCTTTTCTGAAAGCAGACGACTGTATACCCGGAGTGTTGACATGCAACGAGGGGCGAGAAATGGCGTAGACGCGTCTGACGAGAGTACAACAGATATCTTCATCTCTCCCCCAAATTCTGCTCACCCATTTCAACAACAAAGCCTCATTCATTGCGTCCAGACGCTTGACTCCAAGACCACCATCTGACTTCGTAAGAGTAACAATCTCCCAATCCACAAGGTGCATCCCACTACCCTCCAGACCAGACTTGTTCCTTAAGAATCTTCGCATAAGCCTCTCAAGGCGCTTCCTAATCCCGACTGGCAAAAGGCGAGAAGACATGAAGAACACCGGAATCGCAGAAAGAACCGCCTTCACCAGCACCGGACAACCACCCTTAGAGAGGATAGAAGCCTTCCAACCCGAAAGTTTCCTCTCCAGCTTCTCAACCACCGATAACCAATCTGCCATCTTGATTCTGCCAGGTGCCAGAGGTAGCCAGATAATGGATTGGGAGGGAACCCACCTTCGTGCACAACTCGGTGCTACAAAGCCGCGCTTCCTCCTCCGAGAGCGCAAATGGGATCATCGTGGATCTGTCGCGATTTAAGACCAGACTAGACATTTTTCCAAAAATTTCTAAAATGATCGCCATACCATTGGCCTCCTCCTTGCCTCACTCAATGAAGAAAATTGTGTCATTAGCATATTGAAGAAGGGGGATAACTAAGCCGTCAAGCGAGAAACCCCTCGTTATCCCGGAGCTCTGGACCCGGTCAACCATGCAAGTGAGAACATATGAAGCGATGACAAAAAGCAACGACGCAAGAGGGCAAAACCCTGTCTGATACCCCTCTGCGGCTGAAAGAAGCCTCCCTCCGGGCAGCCATTCACAAGGATCGCCATGGATGAAGTGGTGATGCAACGCTTCATCCAAGAAACCCAAATTTTCGAAAAACCCCTCCTGTTCAAGGCCGACCAGAGGAACCGCCAATCCAACGAGTCATAAGCTTTGACAAGATCCACTTTCCAAAGAAGAGCCTTTGTCTGTCTTCTCTTCCAATCTGCAATGAGCTCAGAGGCCATGATCAAGCTGTCTGAAATCTGCCTTCCCGGAATAAACGCCGACTGAAAATGGGAGATTATGTGTTCGAGAACCCTTCTCAACCTAACAACAAATACCTTTGTCACAAATAGATATATTGCATTCCAGAGGGCAATCAGCTTGAAGTCTTCAATTCTTTCCGCCGCCTCACGCTTTGGAAGGAGGAAAATAAGGGCCCTATTCAGTTTCTCAAATCCAGCGTTGCAATGACAACATTCTTCCACTATTTGCAGCACTTTAACCCCAACAATATCCCAAAACTCCCTATAGAAACAGAGAGGGAACCCATCTGGTCCTGGTGCACCGTCTGCATTGAGGTTCCAAACATCAACCTTCAACTCCTCCATAGTTACCTTATGGATAAGACTACTGGCGTGAATATTCGACAATTGGGAGGCATCGGGATCAACCCACCTCCAAGGCTTAACTGACGATCTCCTTGAGAACCGCAAAAATGGTCCGCAATTGCCCGCCCCATCTCTCTATCACCCTCGACCCTGATGCCATCAACGATCACTGAACTGATAGCATTACCTCGATGCCTCCAACTAGCTACTCTGTGAAAGGGCGTAGTATTCACGTCCCCCTCCTTGAGCCAATTGTGTCGGGACCTCTGCTTCCACTCCGCAACTCGCTTCTTGTCCTCATTAAAAATTTTCTTTTGAGCCCCCGCTCTCTGAATCGACTCCTCCTCAGTCAGAGGCCTGTCGTCCTCCAAACCGTCAAGCCTAGTAACCTCACTTTTACCTCAACTGTACTAGCACGTCGAGCCTCTCTAGATTCTTTCTTGAAACACAGAGCCGTAATCGCAAAGAAGTCAGTTTTTGAATGAATCTCGCAGCGGTGCCAGACACGGTCGTGGAAGACCAATGGGAGGAGACCAAATGTGCTATCTAAGTGTATATTTGTAAGTTATTCATGTTATAAAAACATGAATGAAATTCATTTCCAATATTTATGTTAGGAATTAACATTAACATCGATATATTCGAAATGACAATCAACCTCAATGTGCTTGGTTCGTTCATGAAATGCTGGATTATTTGCAATAAATATAGCGGCTTGATTGTCGCATTCCAGAGCCATAGGAAAAGGAACTTCTATATATAGATATGTAAGAACAGCTTTCACCCACATCAGTTCTGTACTGACCTGGGCCATAGCCCTATATTCAGACTCAGCACTGGATCTTGCTACAACCGTTTGCTTCTTGCTTCTCCATGAGACCAGAGAATTTCTGACATACATAGCAAATCCAGTGGTGGACTTCCTATCCTTGGGGCATCCTGCGTAATCTGCATCTGCACATGCTGAAATAGTAATCTCCTTGTCTTTCTTGAACAACAAACCTGCACCTAGAGATGACTTGAGATACCTGAGTATCATATGTATAGCATCCATATGTACCTGACTTGGTTGCTCCATTAACTGGCTCACCCGACTAACAGCAAAAGAGATATCGAATCTGGTAATAGTAACATAGAGAAGCTTGCCCACCAGTTCTCCGTATCTTTTCCTATCCACCTCATCGGTGTCATCATCATATAATTTCATACTAGGATCTATGGGTGTAGTGGCAGGCATGGCTTCAAATTTCAGCGAAATTCGGTCGAATTTCTGTTGAATATCGATATCCAGTCGAAATCGAAATTCGACCGAAATGACCGAAATATGGGGGTCCTAATACAAAAAATGGCCGAAATGACCGAAATTTCGGTCGAAATTCCACCGAAATTCCATCGAAATTCAATTTTGGTCGATACCGAAATGGTGACCGAAACCGGCATTTAAGGCCTTGGTGGCAGGTCAGCAACCAAGCATTCCTGTTTCACTCAACAGGTCAGTGACATATTTCCTCTGGGTCATTACCAACCCATGAGGATTTCTGGCGAACTCCAGTCCCAGAAAATATCTAAGAACTCTAAGGTCCTTGGTGACAAATTCACGACCCATCATTTCTTTTTCCCTCTGAATTCCTTGTCCGTCATCACCTGTAATCAAGATATCATCTACATACACCATAATTGCAATAATACCTCTGGATGTCTTCTGTACGAACATGGAATGATCTGCATTGGAACGTCTGTACCCCTGTTTTTCAAACAGGTCTGAGAGCTTCTGGAACCAAGCTCTGGGGCTCTGCTTAAGGCCATATATGGCCTTATGAAGTCTACACACCTTAGAACACTCCCCCTCAACAACAAAACCAGGTGGCTTTTGCATGTAGACTTCCTCCTGCAAGTCACCATATAAAATGCATTCTTGACATCTAATTGGAATAATGGCCAATCACGAGTAACTGCAACAGAGAGAAGGATCCGTAGGGTGGAATGACGAGCAATCGGTGAGAATGTATCAAGATAATCCACCCCATATGTCTGTGTAAAGTCACGAGCAACCAGGCATGCCTTGTATCTGTCAATGCTGCCATCTGCATTCTGCTTAACCGTAAAGACCCACTTGCAGCTCACTGTAGACACATCGGTAGGTGCATGAACAAGGCTCCAGGTAGCTCTGGAGTCTGGACTGAAGAGCAACCATCTCTTCTTCCATGGCTGAACACCACCTACTATCCTTCAACGCATCTTGGTAATTCCATGGAATATCCACCGCCGATAGTGCAATGACAAAGCTCCTGATTCTCCAGATAAACAATCAAAAGAGACAGTCGATGCTATAGGATATGACGCGCAGCTGCGCTTCTGTTTTCGAAGCGCAATAGTAAGATCCAAATCACCTGCATCCTCATCTGACATCTGTAACACATCCTGCTCAGGTAAATTGTCAGATCCATCCATATTGATTATATTCTCAGAACATACCTCAGGCAAGCTAGATGATGAGCGGTGACCATGAGCAGAAGCAGGCCGACATGTATAGTGGAGAGGCAATGGGGGAACATGAACGGTAACATGAGGTGTAGGAGATGGTAGTGGTGGAGGTGGTGATGGTGGTGGCATGTATGTAGCTTCATCAGTGCCGGAGGATACCAACTGTTTACCTGTAGAAGAGAAGTACATAACAGACTCGAAAAAGGTAACATCAGCACTAACAAAGTATCTCATGCGAAATGTATCATAACACATGTACCCCTTTTGTGTTCTGGAGTACCCGACGGAAACACACTTGACAACCCTAGGAGAGAGCTTGCCAATACCTAGAGACAACTGGTGGACAAAGGCCACCGAGCCAAACAAACGAGGAGTGAGGGAGAACAATTCTCTTTCTGGAAAAACAAGGGAAAAAGGAATCTTCTCATCTAATACAGACGACATCATACGATTAATAAGATAACTTGACGTTAGGATAGCATCGCTCTAGAAAGAATGAGGGGCATGACTCTGTATGAGAAGCGACCTGGTGACATCAAGTAAATGACGATGTTTCCTTTCTGCAACTCCATTTTGTTGGGAAGTATAAGCACATGATGTTTGGTGGATAATCCCATGAGTTGAAAAATAATTGGAGAGAGTATGAGTACAAAATTCCAAGGCATTATCACTTTTCACAATCTTTACAGATGCAGAAAAAACATTACGAACTTCATTGATGAAATTTATGATAATATTCCCCGCTTTAGATTTATTCTATAACAAAAAGACCCAAGACACACGAGAGAAATCATCTATAATAACCATATAAAACCTGTGTCCCTGATGATTAGGAACACGACTAGGACCCCAGATATCGACATGAAACAACTCAAACTTGGAGCTACTACTCCGACTCTGACGACTGAGAAATATAGACCGATGATGTTTTCCAAATTGACAAGTCTCACATTGGATGGACGTGTGAGTTGAAACCTGGGGTAACACACGACACAATTTTTGAAGCGGTAGATGTCCAAAACGCAAGTGCCACAGGAAGGGGGAGATAGATCCAATAGGTAGAGAGGAGGCTCCGGCATAAGGGGTCCGACTGAGACGATATAGGCCGCCCTGCTCATAGCCACGTCCAATCACGTTGCTCGTAAGGATGTCATGAAAAATGAGAGAAGATGGATCAAAAATTGCTCGACAATGTAAATCCTTTGTAAGTTGGCTAATGGACAACAAATTCATAGAAAAATCAGGTGCGTGCAACATGTTCTTGAGGTGCATAGAGGGTGTCATGCTAATCTCCCCCTGACCAGTAATTGGGGAATGCGTCGTATTGGCAATAACCACATTACGGCCTGGAGGAACCTGTCGGTAGGCTGTAAGTAAACCTTGATCACCACACAGATGATGTGTGGCACCAGAGTCCATAATCCACTCTAAAGTATATGATCCACTACTGCTAGTAAATGCATAAGTGCTACCTGAGGTACTGGTGGATGCAGAAGCAACTACATCGGAGTGACTATCAGAAGCAGGCACTGATGCAACGGGACCGGATGTAGGAATAATGCCCCTCAGACGGGCTACAAGATCATCGAAGCGCTGTTCCAGAGATGAAGCAGATGGGGGCTCAATCTGTTCAGCTACTCGTGCAGAAGCAGGAAATCCATGTTTGGAATAGCACGTGTCTTCGGTATGCCCAGAACAGTGGCAAAAGATGCATGATAACCGAACACGACCCCCTCTGCCCCGAGGTCTACGACCACGGAACTGATGATGACTCCCACGACCTCGATTCGCTGCAATGGCTGAGGCGGTCTGATTTGCAGTGGATGAAGGAACAATAATACGACTCAGTCTGTGAAAAGCTTCCTCCATCGAAGGAATGGTGGGATCTGCCAAGATCTGGGAAGGTGCTGCCTCGTACTCTGGATCTAGAGTCGCCATAAATACACCAACCATAGTGGCATTCCGATAGGTCTTCTGTTGCTCAGGAGTGGCTGTGAGAGGCATGAAGCTGTAAAGCTTCTCAAACATTCCACGTAGAGATGTGTATAATGAGCGTAGAGGTCGTCCATTCTGCTTGATGGTGAAGATGTCATCCTGGAGTTGCAGAATTTTCGTCTCATTCTTTGCTTGTGAATAAGTAGCATCCATAATATCCCACATTGCTTTTGCAGTGGGCTGATGGAGAATATCATTAGCAATCTCAATTGCTAATGTTTCTGGTAGCCAAACCTTGGCATATGCATCATCTGCCTCCCAAGAGGCGTTGACCCCAGTCTTCTCAGTAGGCTCTTTCTCAGTAAGAATATGCTTCTTACCGATCGACTTCATCATACTCATGAACTGCATTGCCCACAGTTCATAGTTGGACCCGTCCATCTTCACAATAGGCGCAAGACCTCTGAAGGCGCCTGTGGATGGGATATCTGCCTTGCCCTCTGTCATGATGATAATAGAAGACTAAGGTTGTAGACTGAAGATATGATCGTCTACACTGACATTCACGGGTTTAGTTGCATGTGTAGACTCAAGCAACCAAACCCATTAACTTGAAGACGCGAGCGAGAGTTTCCTCTGTGGCGAGGGTACCCTAGGGTTAGGCGAACCCTAGGATATTGGACTGGACGACGTGTGATGTTGCACGGAGAGTCGAGATACGCTGGGAGTAGCGCACATCGCTCAGTGCACACACACGGTGGATGCACACCGCACGCATGCGACTAGGGCTGCCCCCTCACGTGCACGGGACCGTGGTTGGTTCCACACACGCATAGAATCGGGGCTGTGGCCTGGCGGCGAACCAGGGCTGGAACCTGGCAGCGAGAACGCATGACCGAGCGCGGCAGGGGCAGCGCGAGCAAGGGGCGGCGCGCGGCCAGGGAGGCGGCGCGCGGAGGGCTCGAAGGTGGAAGTTAGGGTTAGGGTTTTGATTCGAGAACTCCGGTCTATGACCGTCGCTCTGATACCATGTTGGGAAAAAATAAGAGACTTGTTTATTCCATACGCTCTAGGCTCTCTTATATAGGAGAGTAGCTTATGGGTAAATTACATCAAGAGTCCAAAAGAAAATAGAAAATATGAAACGGTACAAAATAGAAAAACATATATCTCTACAATCACTATAGAGGAAGGCGTTCTTCACATCAAGCTGAAAGACATGCCATGCTTTATTAGCAATGAAAGAAAGAATGGTGTATATGGATGCCATTCTGATAATTGAAGATAAGGTCTCAAACTAATCAACCCCATAAATCTGCGTGAAACCTTTTGCAATTAATCTTGCTTTCAATCTGTCAATGGACCCATCGGGCGACTGCTTGATCGTGAAGACCCATCTGCATGCCACGAGATGAATCTCGGGGGCTCGACACAAGATCTCACGTGCCACTGGAGGTAAGGGCGTCCATCTCATCATCCATGGCTTGTCGCCAGCCATGGTCCTGCAATACGGTATGATGATATCTGGGAACACAAGTGGCCATCAGAGCATCTGCAAACCTCTTGTCACTGCTAGATAAACCATCTATAGAAGTAAAATGTGATATAGGGTTAAAAGTACATTGCTTTTTTATTTGCGGAGAGCTATATGTAGTTACTCAGGCACATCTGTGGCAACCGTGGTGGGAGCATTTGACGAAGCTCCTCGGGTTGCAAAAAAGGTACATGCAAAAGTATAGAAGCATGCAAAGTTGTGTGCTTGCGTTTATAAACGATCGGGGGAGGGGGTAGAACCAGACGGATGTCATCCACAATCTGTGTAAAGAAGCTAATCTGCTCAAAGAAAGTGACATCTGCGAAAATATAACATCGACGCTCAACAGGATCATAACACATGTAACCTTTCTGGATATGAGAGTACCCAAGAAAGATGCACTTGGTGGCCTTATGTGAGAATTTGTCAGCATCATGGAAGTTGCAAACACACACAATGCACCCAAAAATCCTAAGTGGTAAAGGAAAATGAGACTTATTGGGGTATAATCGAGAGAAAGGAGTGCCCCCCTTTAGGACAAAAGTTGGGACCTTGAGTAATGGTGGCATCCCTAGTATTAGGGAAATTCATCTGAGTAAGGAGAGACTTAGCAATATTGAGAAAATGTCTGAGTTTCCTTTCCGTTATCCCATTTTGTTAAGAGGTATACTTACAAGATGTTCGATGGACAATCCCATGGGAGGCAAAGAAAGACATCAAGTCATATTGGATGAACTCAAGAGCATTGTCAGTTCGAATAATTTGAACACAATCAGAGAAGGAAGTTTTGACATACTGAAAGAAATTCTTGACAAACTTATCAATATCTGAATGTTCCTTTATTACATAAATCAAGAAGTTCTACTATAATCATCCACAAAGACATTAAAAGATCTACTACTCAAAGTTCGGACTGGGCAAGGTTCCCATACATCAGAATGAACCAAGTCAAAAAGAGTGGTATGACATGACTCGATACAAATAGGAAAAGAAACTTGTTGATGTTTTTCAAATTCTTATGCCTAGCAATGAAAGGGCTTCTGAGGAGATATTTCATGGAACATCATGGAGAGAGAGAGAGCCTTGGCAGATTGGCCGAGATGAATATGGTATATGAACGAATCTTCAGAGATGTACGCAACACCAACAAACTTAGAATTCGACGATATGTCAAGATAAGGCCATTCTTCTCATGCCCCACCAAAAATCCGCCTGGTCTGGATGTCTTGAAAATAACAGCATGATTCATCAAATATCACACACCAAGTAAGCTCAATACAAAGCTTATGAACATGCAATAAGGTGAGAGGGAAATCAGGAGCACAATGAACTCTAGACAGTCACTGTCAAAGCTTGGAGGAGAACTTCATGGTTCTGACCGTAGCAACATACTAGTGAGCTCGATTGGTGACTCGAACTGACTTCATTGATGAAGAGGGTTTGGAGAAGGTTAGTAGACTACCTTCCCTTGTTAGATGAGTAGAGGATCCCATGTTAATGATCCAAGCGGGTACATCAGTGGTTGTAGAGTTGGCTACTATACCTAAGGGTTTAAATATCTATATCGGCTTCCATATCGACACCATGCCTATACGAAATTTCGATGAAATTTCGGCCATATCGACCATCATTTGTGAAGGAATAACCCAAAAAGCCCCCATATCGCCATATCGCTTGATGTGTAGCTCCCATGTCGAAATTGAAATATCGGCGAAATTTTGTGAAATCTAAAACTCTGTACCTGAAGTGGTGGCCAAAGTAGTTGTGGGAGTCTCACTGGTAGAAGAAGCGAGCCCATGCATATGAAGGATTTGTATCATACGAGAGTAATTAACAACATTGAGTTGGACCGTCTGTCCACTAGAATCCTGCTTAGAAGATGCCTCTGCAGTATTATAGGCGTTCTCATTGACAATATTTCTTGATAAGGAGATAAGCCAAACTTCTGCTAGCATCGTTCAGATGGATGATTCCAATGACCACAATGAATGCACTGTGGGTATTGAGGAGCTTTAATATCTCATCTACAACCACGATCCAGATCACGCCCATGGTTAATATCACATCCAGGATCGCGGCTAAAGTCACGTACACGACATCCTCAGAATCTTTGTCATCCTCCTCTCCTAGATAATGTGAAGTGAGCAAAGTTCTCCACAAGAGGTCAAGTAGAATGCCGTGCAATAGATGTCTCCAGTTCTTTGAGATGTCCAAAGATGATCTTCATCGCTGGCAGTATGTCGTATATTAGAAATTGCTCCTTCACTGCTTTATATGTAGGATGCAATCCATCAAGAAAACGTTACACTTGCTAGTCTGAACGCTCCTATACCTATTTGTACACCATGAGGACTGAAAGATTGCAAGCTCCTCGTCAAGACCTTAAATGTCGGTTTCGGTCACCATTTTGGTATCGATCAAAACAGAATTTCTATGGAATTTCGGTGGAATTTCGATCAAATTTCGGTCATTTCGGTCATTTTTTGTACCAGGACCCCCGTATTTCGGTCATTTCGGTCGAATTTCGATTTCGACTGGATATCGATATTCGACAGAAAGTCAACCGAATTTCGCTGAAATTCGAGGCCATGCTCCTCGTACAGGCTAGTGAGATGCATCTAGTACTCAATTAGGGTAGAGTCACCTTGAGATGCAAACCAAAATCGCCTGTAGATGACAAAGGTGCGACTTAGTCATCTTTTGGGAGTAGGTCAGTTTAAGATCATCTCACATATCCTTGGCTGTGTCTTTGAAAAGCATGCTTGATGTAATATGTGCTTCAACATTGTTGATCATCCAGTTGATAAACTGGCAGTTGTCTACGAGCCAAGTATCATAGTTTTTATCTTTCTCATCAGCAGGATCTTTAGTCAGGATATGGATTTTCCACTGACCACCAATGAACACCTTAAAAAAATGAGACTGGAGTACAAAGTTCTTTGTCCCTAAGTTTGATAGTAATGTCTTGTACCATCATGTATGACGTTGTGGACAAGGGCTTTATCTCAATAGGAGTAGATGTCATGGTGGTCAGGCAGAGAGATCCAAAGAAGTCATGTTGTTCAAGTATGCATATGAGGGATGAAAGGTGCCCTACGAATCGCACTCGAATGGGTATATGGTGTGAATACGAGTAGTAAAGTAGATCAGAAGGTCCTCGAGGACCCTGATGGTGGCCCAGGTGGGGAATCGAGCTAGACGACATGGTTGGTGGCACACGTGGGGGATGCAACAGTGGTTGACGACACCTATGGAGGGTGTTAGATGCCTGTGACACTCTAAAGGATGTGCAAGTGCTGTTGGCCGCACCCTTGGATGCAGCAACACCACCTATTAGCGGCTAGTGGTGCCTATGAGCAATGGAGGGTCCTTCGGTGATGCTCAGATGTTGTCGGATGCTGGTGGTGGTGGTGTGGCTGGCGGTGGGTGAAACAACTTGGAAGGACTCGTGCGGGGCCCAAGGTGAGGGATGAGGGTCCGCGCATGCTCTCAATGAGAGGAGAGAAGGATTGAAGGTTGCAGGAAGATTTTTCTAGATTAGAACCTCGGTCTAGGACCGTTGCTCATACTATGTGGAGAAGATAATGAAGCATTGTGTTTATTCCATTAATCCATGGTTTCTTATATAGAGAGAAACCCTAGGGAGCAAAAAAAGACTTATATATAAGACTTCGAAGGGTTATAGAACTCAAATAAAGAGTATAATAGCATTTTTTAAAAGAGACACAATTCATAATAATATGTTCGAAGGGGAAAGAAGATGAATTAAAATCGATTGGACACCTCCAATTTGAAGAACCATTGTATGCATCCCCCTGTCGTCCCATACTCTACCATACTAGGAGTAGCAAAATAAGCAGTGAAATCAAGCTTGAGGGTATTATTCATCAATATATAGATATCGGTGAAATTTCGGCGATATCGGTCGATATCTAGGAATTTTTCTACTTAATCCATCATTTTTGATCGATGGGCCGATACGGTGATATATCGCCGATATATAGGTCATATATCGCCATCATGGTAAATAGATATACACCCTGATATCGATATCCCTTGCCTCTCGATACCGATATATCAACGATATCGCCAATATAACGCGATATGACCTAGGTGCTATTGTAATTGTACCATCTGATATTAGCCCACAGTTTTTTAAGAGAGTAATATTGGGATCACGAAAAGATAAAGTTCATATAGATAATTTCTGACATTGCGAAATTGATCTAATTTTCAAGCGTGACATGTGAGTTTTGATGCGAATATTTTATCTTTATAAACATCCTAAAAAATCGATTATTTATTGTAAGTATTTGCCAGCAGTCCAAAATTCAGTCACAATACACGTGAAAACGCGCCTGATCTATCCTCTTCAAAATTGATGTCATTAGATATTTTCTTTGTGCTATATTTACGTCGGCCATTTAGAGACAAAACAATAGTCAAATTCCTTTCTTGCAGAATATTGGTAACAAAGAGGTTCCTGATGCTGGGTGGAGACCAGGGGGGTTGGGCCGTGGAGGGAGGGGCAGCAGGGGAAGCTATTCCTCTCGTTTTATCCCAAATGGTATGTAGGTTCTGTATGATATTATTACATGCATGCTTTCAGAAGTACATTGAAAAATGTTGTTTCTGTATCCTGTGCACATTATCTTGTAACTTTTTTGTTGCAACTCTTCAAGTGATACAAATATATTTCAAATACTTGACAGTCTGCTATGATTATTGGTCTGCTGATTTTTTTTAATTGTCGTCATTTTGTTTCCTATTGGCATCTCGGTATACATCTAGATTTGTTGTTTTATGGTTGTAGTCTACTGTGTATGCGGCGTTTTTCTCTCCAATCACACATTTTCAAAATTGCAGCTGAGTTCAATTGTCATGTTAATTATCAAACCATGAGATGGGCATTTTATTACAGAGTGCATTTGAGATCTGGTTCTGCAAATACACTTCCTGCAAATACACCTCCTTTATCAGAAATTAGACACGCTCATTGTTCGCTTCTTAATTTGGCCACATGAATTTCTCTCGATAATAGTTCAATTGTTCTCTTAATAAGGCTTGGGTTTGTAAGCTGTTATCCATATATAGATTCCTTTTGTATTTGTATATCAGCTTTCTTCTAGTTCACCCTTTTTGTACAGATGCCACTGGTGCAAAGAACTTGCCTGTGGCCAAAGAAACGGGAGCTAACCAAATTGCTGACAAGGCCTCTAAAGGATCATTCACAGTTCAAGGTGCCGAAAGTAAGGCAAGACACATGAAATTAGGGTATGTTCATTGTCTTTATTTCTTCTATTTCTCTTTTCAATTGGCAGTATATTTTAGCTGGTTTATTGTTAAGAGGCATAGGATCCATTAAAATGTTTTTTTTTAACTTTTGTCTAATAACAAAGCATGTTTCAACCTGTTCTACGAGAATGCTGTTGCGATTGATGTTATAAGAGACACACTTTTATTTCTGATGCAGATCTGCCCATGGAATTACATTGAATGGAAGGAATCAGATTTTGACATAGTCGATAGCTCTATCTAAACTCTGTGGATCAACTTGTTCTCACTCCAATATATTTAAACCCTAATTTAATCAAATTCACTGTACACAGTGGATCTGATTGTGTTATCTTTTGCGTTCGTACGATCATAATATACCCTTTTCTGTCATTTTTTTAACCTGTAACACAGAAAGGAGAAGCCAGTGGAGGGATAATGAGTATCTTGGTGGATGTTTGAGAGGTGGGATCGTTGAATATATAGTGGTGGGATTGTCTGGTCATTTTTGAAGATGAACAAGAATGCACCATCTCTCATGAGAGGGGAGTGGTGGAGGTTGTGATTACACAGATGGAGGTAACCGGGTCATGCAGTTGGGAAGGGTGATGAATTCATTAGTGTGCTGCTTGGGATAATTTTGGGAATGCTGTAGTTTCAACTGCTATAGGTTTAATATGATTCATCTTGGATAAAATTGAAATGTAAGTATGAGAAAGGGGGGTTGGTTTGTGTCTCTCTTGGGGTTTTTATCCCAAGATGAAGATGTCCAAAACAACCTAGATTCCTATAATGAAGCAACAACCAGTAGTCATTGGGTTTGAAGTTTTGTAAGTGAAGTGTTTTTTTGGTTTGTGTGTGTTCTTGCATGCATGTTTTTATCTGTGTTTGTGCTTGTTCACACTCAGACACACAAATGTCTTACATAAATACACACATTGTACTTCTCGAAGATGGTTTCGGTCTTTTCCAGTCTATTCGTGGATGGACTCGAGAATTCTTGATTCAATCGTAGTATAATTTAAAGTGGTATATATCCATGGTTGTGGATTTTACCACTGTACTTATTTACACTCAGCGTGTTAAGCCTGGATTAACATTCCTTTTCTTAAAATTATGAGGGTGTATTCAAGCATAAGTTGTTAATGGTGAACTGTCGAGCCAATTGAGTAACCAGATCATGTGTAATATGCCGCTATGTGATCCCACATCACCTATTGCGAGAGAGTTGGTTTTGACGGAGACCCGATGTAGGGACTTGTACTACAGGTTTTAGTGAGAAGGAGCACTATACAAACACAACCATTTGGTTGCCTTTCTCATGGAGTTGGGTGGTCATATTGACTATCATGAACCTCATAAATTCACGTTCATGTAAATTCATGTTTTAGTATTATGTTTGATGGGCTTTTATATTTATCTCATATTATAAAATGGTGTTAGAGGAAGCTAATTGAGGGAGTTACGATTTCAAGGTTTGTGTATTTTCTCATTTTTTATTTCAAAGTTCTCGAAAATTGTCTTCCTTGGTTGTAGTACATATCTAGAGTAGTTAGGGGTGTAAGAAAATTGTCAAGTTCGATATTCGCTCAGATTCGGTTTGATAAAAGTTCGTTTCAGATTCGGTTTGGAAATAAATGAACCGAACCTAAACACAAGTTTAGGCTCGATTAAATAAACGAATCGAACCAAAAAATCATAGGTTCACTCAGGTTCAATTCGTTAAAAGCTCGATAAACATATACATATTTACAAATCCTTATCCGTAGAAGTGAACCTTATTTTGAGATAAGTGGATTTTGTCCTAGGATAAGTGAACTTTGTCTAGAGATATATTTATGGGATAAGTAGCTTTTATCTCGGTATAAACTATCCAAAAATAAATAGTCACATCATGTTTACAACATCCATTATCTATGTAAATAGTACTTTTCCCTTCTTTAGCTTCAAATCAATAGAACAAGTACAAACCTTACTTATCGAATATCTCCACATTATTCTTATTCCTTATCTCTATCTGAACAGATGTAAAAATAAATTATAATTATACCTTTTTCAAAGAGATGAATCCTTATTAATCTAATTTTTTCTAAAGATAAAGATGAGTTGGATAAAGAAAAAAATAACTGAATGTTTATTCTAATTGCAGACACACATATATATTTCTATTTCTCTTCTTTTCACTCCCTCTTATTAGAGAATTCTTAAGTTCGATATTCGCTTAGGTTCGATTCGTTTAAAAAGAGGTTCGATTCGGATTCGATTCGAAAATAAACAAACCGAACTTGAACACAAGTTTAGGCTCGATTAAATAAACAAACCGAACCTAAAAAATATAGGTTCGCTCAGGTTCGGTCCGTTTACACCCCTAAGAGTAGTTTTATATCAAAGCAGTGCTACAAGCCTACAATCAAAATCCAAGAAGACACAACACTAGGTGCATCAGAAACGATCCTGTGAGGGTTAAGACCTCAGAAGTCAGTAGTCGTTACGCGACCGTCTCGGTCACTGAAAAATGATTAATTGAAATCCGGTGATTAATCATATTTAGTTGACCTTTAACCGATTATGATTTTTTTAATTGTTATTATATAAAAAGCTACTTTTATACATATATTCCTATGTATTTACAATGATTTGTATATTTTCTATATTATGATAATGAAATAAAAGAAGTAATTGCATTTAAACAAGACATTAAGCATATTAGAATAAGTATGCTTTAAAACAACAAAAAATAAAAAATACAGAATCTCTATGCAAAAATTGGTCGACTAGTCCCAGTAATTGGCCTAGTCAGCCGACTTTTGCAACAGAGTTGGAGGTTGCTAGCAAGATGCGAGGCTTGTAGGAAGTAAATAGATGAAGGTGGTGGCCATCGTAATATGGAGGAGTAAACACCGTAGAGGCAATGACAACATGATGTGATGACAGGAGGCTGCATTATCCCGTGGGGATGCACACTTGTCAATATTGTGACTCTCTGTTGGCTTTGAGTTATAGCGCTGCATTCTTTGTGCATCAATCTGTGATAAATATGTTGATGAGATTTTGGCTCTGATGCATCTTGAGCGGTGAAACACACGATGTGGTGATAAGCCTTCTGGTGGCGTGCAAGGCTGCACCTATACATAATAATAACATTGTATATGATTACTGTCACACTCCCAAATTCCGTGATCGAAAATGATCGTGCAGGCCCGGTAGCGGATACTCGAGAATGATCGATGGAGCTAGGACTTCAGGAGGAGTCCGAAATACGTGGATATCAGGGAGGTTATCCACGAGAGTCTGGAGGCTCTACCATACGTGATGGAAAAGCGTCACAGGACACTGGCTCGGTAGCAGAGTGTCGTGGTGCTAATAGCAGTGCAAGCAGCGAGTACAGGCAGCAGTGCAAGACATGACGGTGGATGCACGTAGCGGTACATACGCGAGCGTAGTTGGGCGATACGTAGTGAAGCAGTACGCATCGAGGAGCAATGCGGTACGGTCACATAGACGTACGCACGAAGGCGTACGGTATCGGTATTGATGCGTGGCGATCCAAGGAGGCATGAAGCGTTGCAGGTGCTGAGTACGAGCATCGTCAAGCATGCTCGGTAGTACGCGTACGAGAGTGGTCTGGAGGCCACGATAGCGAAGTTCTGAAGGACTTCCCCTTAGCATGCAGAACGCTAAGGAATGGTTTACCGCACGAGGGTCTGGAGGCTGCGGGTTCCCTTATGGCACAAGACCAAGTGTTCGGTGGCACTTGGTGAATTACGACAAAGCTGCATTAGTAGGGCGTTGGAGCGCATGCGTGCTGGTGACTGGGCGTCAACCGTGCGGGAATACGAAAGGACAATAAGGGAGTCGAAGAGACAATCAGACGAACAATTGCTGAGGAACGCGAAGGGTTGCCAAAGAACTCGAAGGGTCTCTTGTGTCTTTATGTATCATTATTGTAAATGTAATAATGAGTGTCCCTTGGGTTGCCTTGAGTCTTGTATATAAGGAGGGGTGGTGGCTCATTTGTAAACACACAAGTGTAGAATGTCAACCCACTCCAGAGCGAGTTCCCCTTCTAATAAGAGAAGAGATTTGTGCCCGTGATTGTGTGATCATTTGGTTGAGTTCTTGAGCGTGTTCTTGAGTGTGTTCTTGAGCGATCCATAGAGTCGTGCTCGTGCTTGTGTCTGAACGTCGATGCGTTAGCAAGCATGAGTATCGAGAAAAGTTGGAGCGCATCCATGACCGTTCTACTTGGGAAGGCTGGTTAGCTACGAGTTAGCTAACGCCGCACATGATCGGTCGAAATCGATAGCATGATTTTGACCCTGTGACAATTGGTATCAGAGCACGGTTCGTGATACAATTCGTTGGTACGAATTGGTATCAGAGCTGAGGAGCAGATCACAGAGCTTGGTTGGTGCCAAGAGAGCGGGCAAAGCTACGAGCGGCTGTTGGTGCAGTCGATCGCGGGAACAAGGATATACTTGTTGGTGCAAGTACATCTTCAATCAGCGGAGCGAAGATGGTAGGCGTTACCGATCGTGTAGAAGCACTGGAGCAAGCGATGGCAGAAGTGGAGTCCACCATTGGGACTCATGCCCATCGCATCGCCGTCTTGGAGGATCGTTCTTCAGAAGGATCAGATGTTGGGGAGGAGCCCCAACGCTCAGCGGAGCAGATCAAGTCCTTGGAGGACAAGCTAGAGGCGTTCAACACGATGATGGAGGATCTACGTAGTGAGATCTCCCTCATCAAGAAGGCATTGACGAATAGCGGGAGCTCCACAGAGGTGCAGCGATGCAAGGTACCTGAACCCAAACCCTTTACAGGTACGCGTAGTGCCAAGGATTTGGAGAACTTCCTATGTGATATAGAAGTTTACTTCGAGGCGACCAAGACGAGGGAAGCTGAGAAGGTCGGCTTGGCATCTATGTATATGTCGAGCGGCGCCAAGCTATGGTGGAGGAGCCGTGCAGCAGGGGAGGCAAGACCGAAGATATCCAGGTGGGATGATCTAGTCACAGAACTGAAGGCGCAGTTCCTGCCGAAGAACACTGTGTGGATCGCACGGGAGGCTCTTCGACGCCTGAAACAGACGGGCACTGTTCGTGAATACGTGAAGCAGTTCACGTCCTTGTTACTGGACATCAAGGGTATGTCAGAGGAGGACAAGCTGTTCAACTTCACGATTGGGTTGCAAAGCTGGGCGCAAGCCGAACTGCGGAAGGAGGGCGTGAAGGACCTGAATTCAGCGATCGTGGTGGCGGATGCGTTGGTCGATTACGGTGTCCAACCAGGCCACAACATTGAAGAGAAGGAGTTCACCAGCAAGTCGAAGGCGCGGTCGAAGGTCAAGGGCAAAGGCGTTGCCCATGATCCACCAACGGAGGAACGGGAGTACTCCAAGAAGAAGGAGCAACCCAGGAGCAAGGGATGCTTCATATGCGATGGTTCGCATCGGGCGCGGGAGTGCCCAAAGAGGGAGAGGCTCAACACTCTTCATACGGACGAGGAGGAAGAAGAAGAAGGTGAGGTACGCTTGGGAGCAATCGGTGCTATGCGCAAGGTACGCCTCACGACACTTCGAGCTGTAGCTTCAAATTCGGTGGAGCGAGGGAACTCCACAACAAAGAGCTTTGGAGGCGCCAAGGCTCGATCGAGGACGTACATGAGTGCGCAGGTGCGTGTGGAGCACCAAGGTGTGCGATGGAGGCACACAACCGAAGCCGCGGATAGGAAAACATCCGTGCACGAGGAGCCGTTGCAGAGCTCAGGAGGACGATGCAGCATGGACAAGAGGCCACACGTCCATGGAGGTGGACCGGTGACGAACCACACTACCAGCAATCTTGCAGGAGGCAAGATACCGAAGACGCTCGGAGCGCAGGAGGTGCTCATTTTCCAGGATGCGGGGACGCCCACAGGGAACGATAGAGATCGTCAACGAGCAAGCGTGGAGGTGAGTACTCCACATGTGGAGCTGGAGCTGCCACAAACCAGCGATGGAGCTGATGTATCCAGGAGGGATACATCGAGAACAAGAGCTGATGAGGAAGCTCCATTTCTCACGACGAAGACCAAGTCATGGAGGACGCGGTTCGTGAGAAGACAAGGTGCAGGAAGGAGGCGGTGCACACGTGCACCACCCTTCCAATTGAGCAGCATCAGGAGGTGCATAGCGGATGGAGGATCGTGACGGGACGCCATCTGAAGAGGAGATGCTCGGTTGAGGACAACCGATTCTTCAGGTGGGGGAGGCTTGTCACACCCCCAAATTCCGTGATCGAGAATGATCGTGCAGACCCGGTAGCGGATGCTCAAGAATGATCGATGGAGCTAGGACTTCAGGAGGAGTTCGAAATACGTGGAGATCAGGGAGGTTATCCACGAGAGTCTGGAGGCTCTACCATACGTGATGGAGAAGCGTCACAGGACACTGGCTCGGTAGCAGAGTATCGTGGTCCTAATAGCAGTGCAAGCAGCGAGTACAGGCAACAATGCAAGACATGACAATGGATGCACGTAGCTGTACATACGCGAGCGCAGTTGGGCGGTATGTAGTGAATCAGTACGCATCGAGGAGCAATGCGGTACGGTCACATAGGCGTACGCACGAAGGCACACGGTATCGGTATTGATGCGTTGCGATCCAAGGAGGCATGGAGCGTTGCAGGTGCTGAGTACGAGCATTGTCGAGCATGCTCGGTAGTACGCGTACGAGAGTGGTCTGGAGGCCACGATAGCGAAGTTCTGTAGGACTTCCCCTTAGCATGCAGAACGCTAAGGAATGGTTTACCGCACGAGGGTCTAGAGACCGCGGGTTCCCTTATGGCATAAGACTAAGTGTTCGGTGGCACTTGGTGAATTACGGCAAAGCTGCATCAGCAGGACGTTGGAGCGCATGCGTGTTGGTGACTGGGCGTCAACCGTGCGAGAAGACGAAAGGACAACAAGTGAGTCGAAGAGACAATCAGACGAAGAGTTGCTGAGGAACACGAAGGGTTGCCAAAGAACTTGAAGGGTCTCTTGTGTCATGTATCATTATTGTAAATGTAATAATGAGTGTCCCTTGGGTTGCCTTGAGTCTTGTATATAAGAAGGGGTGGTGGCTCATTTGTAAACACACAAGTGTAGAGTGTCAACCCACTTCAGAGCGAGTTCCCCTTCTAATAAGAGAAGAGCTTTGTGCCCGTGCTTGTGTGATCATTTGCTTGAGTTCTTGAGCGTGTTCTTGAGTGTGTTCTTGAGCGATCCATAGAGTCGTGCTCGTGCTTGTGTCTGAACGTCGATGCGTTAGCAAGCAGGAGTATCGAGAAAAGTTGTAGCGCGTCCATGACCGTTCTACTCGGGAAGGCTGGTTAGCTACGAGTTAGCTAACGCCGCACATGATCGGTCGAAATCGATAGCAGGATTTTGCAAGGTTGCAAAAAGCGGTAGTCGGTACTCGGTCGGCGGGGTCACCTACTAAGGATTAGTCGGCAGTCGGGCGACTAGTCGGAATTAGTCGGTCATTAGTCGGTTTTGAATTTTTAATTATTTTAAATATATAAATCAGTTTTTTATACATATATTCGTATATATATACATATATTTGTACATTTTATATGACATCATGATGAAACAAAAGAAGTAATTGACTTTAAATATAACATTAAGCATATTAGAATGTTTGCTTTAAAAAAAAGTGAAAAACAAAAAAAAATAAAAAAGGTTGTTGTAAAAGTCGGCCGATTAGTCGGCCGACTAGGCCGACTAGTCGGGTGGACCGACTAAGGGCCGACTAGGCCTAGTCGAGTCGGCTACCCCCCCGACTCGACTAGTCGGGCCGACTAGTCGGCCTAGTCGGCCGACTTTTGCAAGCTTGGGATTTTGACCCAGTGACAATTGGTATCAGAGCACGGTTCGTAATACAATTCGTTGGTACGAATTGATATTAGAGCTGAGGAGCAGATCACAGAGCTTGGTTGGTGCCAAGAGAGCGGGCAAAGCTACGAGCGGCTGTTGGTGCAGTCGATCGCGGGAACAAGGATATACTTGTTGGTGCAAGTACATCTTCAATCAGCGGAGC
Source organism: Ottelia alismoides (assembly GCA_037367405.1). NCBI lineage: Eukaryota > Viridiplantae > Streptophyta > Magnoliopsida > Alismatales > Hydrocharitaceae > Ottelia > Ottelia alismoides. The sequence continues at coordinate 791,850 of JAZKJV010004649.1, read as the reverse complement.
GAAGATGGTAGGCGTTACCGATCGTGTAGCAGCACTGGAGCAAGCGATGGCAGAAGTGGAGTCCACCATTGGGACTCATGCCCATCGCATCGCCGCCTTGGAGGATCGTTCTTCAGAAGGATCAGATGTTGGGGAGGAGCCCCAACGCTCAGCGGAGCAAATCAAGTCCTTGGAGGACAAGCTAGAGGCGTTCAACACGATGATGGAGGATCTACGTAGTGAGATCTCCCTCATCAAGAAGGCATTGACGAATAGCGGGAGCTCCACAGAGGTGCAGCGATGCAAGGTACCTGAACCCAAACCCTTTACAAGTACGCGTAGTGCCAAGGATTTGGAGAACTTCCTATGGGATATGGAAGTTTACTTCGAGGCGACCAAGACGAGGGAAGCTGAGAAGGTCGGCTTGGCATCTATGTATATGTCGAGCGGCGCCAAGCTATGGTGGAGGAGCCGTGCAACAGGGGAGGCAAGACCGAAGATATCCAGGTGGGATGATCTAGTCACAGAACTGAAGGCGCAGTTCCTGCCGAAGAACACTGCGTGGATCGCACGGGAGGCTCTTCAACGCCTGAAGCAGACGGGCACTGTTCGTGAATACGTGAAGCAGTTCACGTCCTTGTTACTGGACATCAAGGGTATGTCAGAGGAGGACAAGCTGTTCAACTTCACGATTGGGTTGCAAAGCTGGGCGCAAGCCGAACTGCGGAAGGAGGACGTGAAGGACCTGAATTCAGCGATCGTGGTGGCGGATGCGTTGGTCGATTACGGTGTCCAACCAGGCCACAACATTGAAGAGAAGGAGTTCACCAGCAAGTCGAAGGCGCGGTCGAAGGTTAAGGGCAAAGGCGTTGCCCATGATCCACCAACGGAGGAACGGGTGTACTCCAAGAAGAAGGAGCAACCCAGGAGCAAGGGATGCTTCATATACGATGGTTCGCATCGGGCGCGGGAGTGCCCAAAGAGGGAGAGGCTCAACACTCTTCATACGGACGAGGAGGAAGAAGAAGAAGGTGAGGTACGCTTGGGAGCAATCGGTGCTATGCGCAAGGTACGCCTCACGACACTTCGAGCTGTAGCTTCAAATTCGGTGGAGCGAGGGAACTCCACAACAAAGAGCTTTGGAGGCGCCAAGGCTCGATCGAGGACGTTCATGAGTGCGCAGGTGCGTGTGGAGCACCAAGGTGTGCGATGGAGGCACACAACCGAAGCCGCGGATAGGAGAACATCCGTGCACGAGGAGCCGTTGCAGAGCTCAGGAGGACGATGCAGCATGGACAAGAGGCCACACGTCCATGGAGGTGGACCGGTGACGAACCACACTAACAGCAATCTTGCAGGAGGCAAGATATCGAAGACGCTCGGAGCGCAGGAGGTGCTCATTTCCCAGGATGCGGGGACGCCCACAGGGAACGATAGAGATCGTCAACGAGCAAGCGTGGAGGTGAGTACTCCACATGTGGAGCTGGAGCTGCCACAAACCAGCGATGGAGCTGATGTATCCAGGAGGGATACATCGAGAACAAGAGCTGATGAGGAAGCTCCATTTCTCACGACGAAGACCAAGTCATGGAGGGACGCGGTCGTGAGAAGACAAGGTGCAGGAAGGAGGCGGTGCACATGTGCACCACCCTTCCAATTGAGCAGCATCAGGTGGTGTATAGCGGATGGAGGATCGTGACGGGACGCCATCTGAAGAGGAGATGCTCGGTTGAGGACAACCGATTCTTCAGGTGGGGGAGGCTTGTCACACCCCCAAATTCCGTGATCGAGAATGATCGTGCAGACCCGGTAGCGGATGCTCAAGAATGATCGATGGAGCTAGGACTTCAGGAGGAGTCCGAAATACGTGGAGATCAGGGAGGTTATCCACGAGAGTCTGGAGGCTCTACCATACGTGATGGAGAAGCGTCATAGGACACTGGCTCGGTAGCAGAGTATCGTGGTGCTAATAGCAGTGCAAGCAGCGAGTACAGGCAGCAGTGCAAGACATGACGGTGGATATACGTAGCGGTACATACGCGAGCGCAGTTGGGCGGTACGTAGTGAATCAGTACGCATCGAGGAGCAATGCGGTACGATCACATAGGCGTACGCACGAAGGCACACGGTATAGGTATTGATGCGTTGCGATCCAAAGAGGCATGGAGCGTTGCAGGTGCTGAGTACGAGCATTGTCGAGCATGCTCGGTAGTACGCGTACGAGAGTGGTCTGCAGGCCACGATAGCGAAGTTCTGGAGGACTTCCCCTTAGCATGCAGAACACTAAGGAATGGTTTACCGCACGAGTGTCTAGAGGCCGCGGGTTCCCTTATGGCACAAGACTAAGTGTTCGGTGGCACTTGGTGAATTACGGCAAAGCTGCATCAGCAGGGTGTTGAAGCGCATGCGTGCTGGTGACTGGACGGTTGACTGAGCGTCAACCGTACGGGAAGACGAAAGGACAACAAGGGAGTCGAAGAGACAAGCAGACGAAGAGTTGCTGAGGAACGCGAAGGGTTGCCAAAGAACTCGAATGGTCTCTTGTGTCTTTATGTATCATTATTGTAAATGTAATAATGAGTGTCCCTTGGTTTGCCTTGAGTCTTGTATATAAGGAGGGGTGGTAGCTCATTTGTAAACACACAAGTGTAGAGTGTCAACCCACTCCAGAGCGAGTTCCCCTTCTAATAAGAGAAGAGCTTTGTGCCCGTGCTTGTGTGATCATTTGGTTGAGTTCTTGAGCGTGTTCTTGAGTGTGTTCTTGAGCGATCCATAGAGTCGTGCTCGTGCTTGTGTCTGAGCGTCGGTGCGTTAGCAAGCAGGAGTATCGAGAAGAGTTGGAGCGCGTCCATGACCGTTCTACTCGGGAAGGCTGGTTAGCTACGGGTTAGCTAACGCCGCACAGGATCGGTCGAAATCGATAGCGGGATTTTGACTCTGTGACAATTACCACAATGGAGCAATAGAAGAAGGGAATGTGCTTGGTGCAATGAATATCCAAGGGAACTCCAAGCGCTGTAGGAAGCGACGATTTCAATGACATGTACAACACTATGATGCACCTTTGGCAAGTGAGAAGTTAGGGAAGAGGCAACACTCTTCGAAAGTGATTTTTGCAGCAATGACGAGTGATGGACAAGGCGACTGTGGTCAATTCGTCTTCCAACCTTGTTCAAGCAAGTGGTCATGATGAGTCCTCTTAGCCTTATCAATCAAGAATAGAAAAGAAGGTGATGTCCCTGTTAACCTTCAGCACATTATTTTTTTGTTTTTTGTGGGCCCATTAGTTTTAAATAATAAAGGAAAACAGTAAGAAAAAAATAAAAGATATAAAACATCAAAAAATAAGAAAAGTTGTGAGAAAAATAGGATAACCATATAACGAGAATACCTATTAAAAAATAAGGAAAAATGGCTGAAAAAAGATTAAAAAATGAAGTTTTTAAATTACATTTTTTCGTCTCCAAACCTGGGCATATTTTGATATTGATTTTAGAAATGGGGAGTATTAAACGTAGAGTTTCTATTTTTTCTTTGTTTTAGTTCTCAAAAGAGCGTGATGCCTGCCTTGTGGGTGGATGGGACTCATCCTCCATCCTCCTTTTATTATTGTTCGCAATATGTGACCGTTTTGAGGTTTCTATGAGAGAACCCTCTTTTGTAAGGTTCCTTTATAATGGAGACTCATTCTTCGAGTTTCCATATCGAGGCCCATTTCGAGGTCCTTATGAGAATCAACCATTGTTTTTTTTGGGTTTTATCAGTCGTGCCTCTCTGAGATATTGCAATATCAGTTATGCCCCTCCCTTTTCCGGAATATTAGTTGTTCCCCGACTTCTTGTCGTTCTATGATTTATACCCCTCCGTTACTTTAGTCGTCAATAAGTTTAACTTAACCATTATTTTTTCAAACCATGGTGAGGTTAAGAGAGGCATAACTGACCAGATACTCCCCTACCCATCCTCCTTCACTCGATGCTCTTCGACCTCCTTTTTCGTCATCCTTGTCGATGCACATACCGTCTTCTACAATGCTGCATCTCCATGTACGCATGCGAAGGCACCACCATGCCGCACTCGAGGTCTTCCAGTACATGCTACGAGATGGGTCATGCACACCTGATGACTACATCATGACCATCACGCTCGACGGTGTTGGGAGTCTAACGGGCCTCACAATGGGGCTCTGCTCATAGCTCTATTGCGTCATGGTGAAGCACAATAGATGGTTGGAAGAGGAGGGTGGAGGAGGGGTGGGACACTGTTGTAGAGGAGAAGGCAAGAGGTGGGGTGACGGAGGGGAGGGGTGGAAGAGGTGGGGTGTTGGAGGAGGGTGACAGAGGAGGGGAACATAGGAGGTGGGGGCAAAGGAGGGTGGGGCGCGACAACAGAGGAGGAGGCAAGAGGATGTGGGGCAACATAGGAAAGGGATGGAAGAGGTGGAGTGTTGGAGGAGGGCAGCGGAGGAGGGGAACGGAGGATGAGGGGGTGGGGGCGCAACAAGGGAGAAGGCAAGAGGAGGTGGGACGACGGAGGAGAGTGGGGTGCTGGAGGAGGGGTACATAGGAGGGGTGGGATGCGACAGCTGAGGAGGTGGGGCGACAGAAGAGAGGAGTGGAAGAGATGGGGTGCTGGAGGAGGAGAACGTAGGAGGAGGGGTGGGGTGCGACAACACGGGAGGAGGGTGGAGGTTCTAGTGCTGTAACTCATATGAAGGAGGTCAGGGGTGGTGATGTTGAGTTGACGAGGGAGGAGGAGGAAGTTGGGGCGGAGGAGGAGTTGATGGACAGAGATGGTGAGGAGGATAGTGAGGAGGGAGAGGAAAAACCTCTCATGATTTTTTTTTTAAATTTAATTCCCTTTGTATCTCCAAAGTTAACGTCCGTTTATATTGGGATGGATGTCAACTAATTCGAGGAGCACAAGTGATAGAACATAAGAAGTCGGGGGCACAACTGATATTCCAAAAAAAGAGAGGGACATATCTAATATTGCAATATCTCAGGGGTTACAACTGATAAAAATCCTTGTTTTTTTGTTGAGAATGACCCATTGTTGAAATCTTCACATGTGTGCATTTCCACGGAATCCTTTGACCTCTGGGAGAGATGGAACCATCTTCTGGAGAGGAGACTAGTTGTGGCAAGAGATATCAGAAGATAGACTCATTTTTTTGAATGAAAATGAAGGTAGACTCATTGCACTGCCATTGATTCTGACTAATGCGCTGCGTAATAGATCATCATTTCAAACTCCATCCTTAAGTTCCTCACACTCACTAGTAATGATCGAGATGCATCATCGTCATTTTCAGGGACGTGGAGCTTGTGTTGGTTCTGGGTAGTATATGTTGCCGTATATTCAGTGCGAGTAAATGTAGAGTTTTCTTTTGGATTGTCAAAGATGAGCATTCTAGGATTTAGCTTGAGGGAACTATTGAAAATAATGGACGGTTGAGTTGATTGGGTAGATGCACTTATGGAAGCTCCTCCTATCATGCATCATACGGTTATGTGTTTGGTCCTGCATTTCCTATTTTGAGAGAGTTGGGTGTAAGTGTGGCTTCTATCTTGGAGTATGGTGGCCATATGAGGGCCATCTTGACCATCTTGGACCGTGCAAATAAATGTTTGGATATTGTGTTTTAATGTGATTGTTTCTTTATTCTAGATTTTTAGGGTAACCTATTTTTGTTTCGATTGGCTTGTAAAGTAGTGAATCTACCAATTTTTTGGATATATTTTTTATTGATTGTAACCAGTTTCAAATTCTCGTGAATATGTCTTCTATGTGCATTCTTTTACTTTTTTCAAGAATGCAATTAGAAATTAATGAATATTTTTCATTAGGCATGTGCTGTATTCATTTAAGTTAAGAATGAGCAAATAATCCATAATATCTATCAGCATGTTGTCTTGTAGGTCCTCGTTGGAATGTGATTGCAAATGGATTCTTCACAAAATTGAGGTGTAACTCAAATAAGGATGATTTCTTTTGTAGGACTTAGTTACATGTCCGTTTATCATTGTTAACTTGTTGGAACTCGTGAAGTGGTCGTAGTGAAGGAATGATCTTGGCTGGTTGATATACTTTATAGGGTGATATTGCACCAATAAGAGACAATTCGGAGATAAACAACTTATCACAATTAATAGCCAATGATTCCGGTGTTGTATGTGGGAATATTCGTGAGATCTACCCATCCTCCGGATTTTATGTTTTCTTACTTCTAATTCGTGACCAAACAAAGCATTCGGAAACGATGATTACCTCTTGAAGCTAAAATAATTGTGTCTTGGATGAATCAATAATGTTGCAATGTTTCATTAATACATAAATTAATCATTGTTACATAGATAAAAAAATGATATTACATAATCGTAAGTGCATCTGTATCTATTTTGACATGGAATTGGAGATATAGTTGTATAGGAGATGTAAGATATCAAAATATTTTAACACTTTTACTTATTATCTAATTTAATATATAGCAAGTGGGGACCCCTGCGATGGGGTCCACCCGATCTTTCATCAAAAAAAAATTCGACATTCATGTATCATCATTTGGTTGCATCTTTATTAAGAACCTTCGAAACACCCTTGCAATCATTTTTTTGTAGTTTATTTATGCTAGTAAGTAGTAAATATTCACCATTGGCCAGCTCATGTAGTCATCACTAATGAGATAACAATGAGCTTGATGAAGTCGATAGGGTCATGAGAAATTAATTGACAACATTGAGATAAGTTAACTTTTTTGACCATGGGTGATGACTGTTTTTTGCAGTATTGTTAAAAGGGTCAAATGTAGCATCACAAGAAGCGTTCATCAAGCAAATTTTATTTCAACTTTTTTTTATAACCAAGAGGAAGTAATCCTTGGTATAATATTGGGTCGAACACTAGGGGTATATTTAAAATATTTGATTTAGACCGGTTTTTAATTAAGTACCTATTTCTTATAGTTAATTAACACATAACTGATATATACAACCAAGGTTGCAGAAATCGGTAGTTGGTACTCAGTCGGTGGGGTCATTGACTAAGGATTAATTGGCAGTGGGGCAACTAATCGGATTTAGTCGGTTTTGTTTTTTTTATTATTTTAATTATATAAATAATCTTTTATACATATATTCTTATATATTTGCATAGATTTATACATTTTCTATACTAACATAATGAAACAAAGAAGTAATTGACTTTAAATATAACATTAAAATATATTAGAATCAGTTTACTTTTAAAAAAGTAAAAAAATAATAAAAAATAAAAAATCTCTATGCAAAACTCGACCGAGTAGTTGGCCTGATTAGTCAGGTTGACCGACTAATGGCCGACTAGGCCTAGTCGAGTCGGCAACCCCCCTCGACTTGACTAGTCGGCCTAGTCAACTGACCTTTACAACAATGTATACAACGCACAAAGAGAATGACAAAGAGAAAAAGAATACATGAGAGAGAAACATCACAAAACATAGAGAGAACAAGTAATCAACTCAAGAAAGCTACATAAAAGTAGCTAAATATAACGGAAATATATATTTGTATTTGTAGATGTTTCACCATTGGCCAGCTCATGTAGTCATCACCAAGGTTCGAAATCTCGATTTTGATTTCATTTCGGTCACCCCCAAAACTGAAATTTCGGTGAAATTTCAGGAAATTTCGACCGTTTCAGTGGAAATGTTGAAAACGGCTCAAGGCCATTTTCGACCATTTTCGTAAATTAAGATCTTTCAAGTTATTACAACAATAAATAACTTAGAAATACACATTTATATCACACAAATGGGTCATATATGCCCCCAATATCACACATATCAGTCATATCATCCATTTCGCTGTCATTGCTGATTCTTTGGCTAATACATATTGGAAATGGACATAATCAAATCCAAGTTCTTAAAACTACAATGACTTACAAATGCACACTTATATCACACATATCTCTCATCCATATGCCTTATTTGTCACATATCAGTCATATCAGACATATCATTGAGCTGACTGATAGATATTATAAATAGAAATCGAAATAATTGTTTCAAAAAAACGAAATCGAAATAATTAAGTTAGCAACACTTAGAAGGCGTTTTTTGTTCATAAAAATATATGAACATTTGATTCTAAAATGTAGATAATAATTAATGAGATAATGTTTAGTTCATAGAAATAAGTATCATAGACAAAGTTCTAGTGAATTACATAATTAATTACATGCTTACAGTAAAGATGATCTATTTACGGAGATAAATGACAAGCGGAATGGAATGAACATGCTATATTGGATATCTAGAAGCTATCAAGGTTCAGAAAGTCGGTATGCGGTATTCGTTCGGTCAGGCGGTCTAAAGCGAGTAAGCGGATATGCGGAAGTATATGCGGAAGTATATGCGGATTATGCGGTTTGTATTATTTACTTTAAAAATAATTACAGTAATAAATTGAATTCAAATATTAGAGATTTATGTTTCGAAAAAATAACAATAGATAAAATATATGCATATACTTTTTAGTACGACATGATTTCAGAGAAAGCTTTTTAAAAAATGACCATTTTAGATAAAAGAGTGAATCATAAAAAAATAAAAGTGAAATTTGTTGGCATACTTACTATAGGAATGAAAATACAAGAAAAAATATTTGAGATATAACAATAATAAATCATAGAAATATTTGTTATGTTTCTATAGGAATTAACTAAATGAAAATTGGATTGTGAATCAATATATTTCAATTGATTAAATAATCGGATTCCCTTTCTATCTAGCATTAACGAGATGGCAGCTAGAGCTAGCTAGGGGGGATTTAACGTAATTTTCTATTAAAAAATTTCTTAACAATTGAGAAAAGTATTACCTGAAGAAAGCAAACGACTCATAGATATATTTTTCGCAGAAGATGTATTTGATTCTAAAATAAAAGTATATTGAATATAAACTATACAAATGCATGAAACGACATTCATAGAAATTAAATAAAAATCTTCTATTTAAATAAAAAATGAAAATTTATTTTTTATAAACAACAACATAAAAATCTTTTCTAATAAACAATTAGTAACATTTATTTTAAATAAAAAATAAAAAATTATTTTTTACAAACAACATAAAAATCTTTTCTAATAAACAATTAGTAACATTTATTTTTTACTACAGTAGCAGTAGCTACCAGTTCCGGCAACTAAAAGATGAAGCATGTATGAAAGGGCTCTATACAAAAGGCGCCCGAGTATGCGGCCGCATATGCGATTTACTCAGCCGCATACTCGCCCAAACCGCATATGGACCGAATACTGGATATGCGGTTTGGTCCAGTGCCCGACTACGCATATGCGGCCGCATATGCGGCCGCCTGGGCCGCCTTTCTGAACACTGGAAGCTATAGAGTTATTTCATCTTCACTGCTAAATCCAAAGGGGGTGATGATCCCCATGTTGAAGAATATGTACCCCTTGTCGCACCATACCCTACTAGACGGGGTCAGCGAGCGGGGGGGGGGGGGGAGCTGTCTACGGAGACCAGGTGCGCTCCCCCGGTCCGAAATAAAATATACAAATCATTGTATTTTAATATAGGGTATTTGTAAATAAGTAGCAAAATCAAGCTCACATAGATAATATCGTTGATTTACAGAGGTATCGAAGAAATTTCATAGATATCAGTCGAAATCCAAGAAATTTTGGACTGAAAACCATGAATTTCGACCGATATGGGTCGATTTGTTGAAATATCACCGATATTTCAATTCATCTCGATCGAAATCATAGAAATCAACATCTAGGGTAGTTTCCCCGGTCCGAAATAAAATATACAAATCATTGTATTTTAATATAGGGTATTTGTAAATAAGTAGCAAAATCAAGCTCACATAGATAATATCGTTGATTTACAGAGGTATCGAAGAAATTTCATAGATATCAGTCGAAATCCAAGAAATTTTGGACTGAAAACCATGAATTTCGACCGATATGGGTCGATTTGTTGAAATATCACCGATATTTCAATTCATCTCGATCGAAATCATAGAAATCAACATCTAGGGTAGTTTCCCCGATCCGAAATAAAATATACAAATCATTGTATTTTAATATAGGGTATTTGTAAATAAGTAGCAAAATCAAGCTCACATAGATAATATCGTTGATTTACAGAGGTATCGAAGAAATTTCATAGATATCAGTCGAAATCCAAGAAATTTTGGACTGAAAACCATGAATTTCGACCGATATGGGTCGATTTGTTGAAATATTTCAATCCATCTCGATCGAAATCCTAGAAATCAACATCTAGGGTAGTTTCGACATCTGGGACCCGTCGAAGCCGAAATTTTGTGAAATTTCAATCCATGGTCATCACTCATCGGATATCAATGAGTTTGGTGAACTCGATAGGGCGATGACTGTTTTTTGCGATATTGTAAAAAGGGTCAATTGTAGCACCCGCAAGAAGCGTTAACCAAGCAAATTTTATTTCAACTTTTTTTATAATCAAGAGGAAGTAATGCCTGGTCTAATCTTGGGTCGAACAAAAGGGGCACGCTTAAAAGATTTGATTTAGATTTGTTTTTAATTAAGTACATCTTTCATATAATTAAGTAAGACATATATAAGAAAATAAACAAGCTAATAACTGATATATACAACACAAAAAGAGAATAATGACAAAGAGAGAAAAAGAATACATGAGAGAGAAACATCACAAAACATAGAGGGAATAAGTAATCCACTCAAGAAAAAATATAAAAGTAGCTAAATATAACAAAAATATATTTTTGTATTTGTAGAAGATGTTCGAATGGTTTTGATAATTTTAGGAGTAAAGAAATGCAAGAAATAAATAAAACATGTATTTTTATTGCAAGGAAAATAAGGCTGAATAGGACCTTAGGAAAATAAGAATTTTGGCTCAAATTGGTTCCTAAAAATGGAACACTATTTTTCCTAGATAGATAGGAATGAAACTAACAAAATGGGTCATTTTTTGGGGTTTATGATGCTATATGAGTTTTTATGTTTTTTTTGAGGTTTTGCAATGTTTTTGTTTTATAAACACTATTCTCGGTGCTTTCTAGACATGTTATAAAACATAAGGCATTTGCATTGTTTTTGGTAATTTTTCAAGGTGTTTTGATTTTTTAATGAATTTTCTAGAGAAAAATGAACTAAAATGAGAAATTGGTCTTTAGAAAATAGTAAATATGACTGAAAAATTCTCTCAAATATACATGATGTCAGGAAATGCTTCTCACAGTTCAATACTCAATCATTTTTTCATTTTTAAAATGATGCAATTTGTTTCCTAAAGAAATCAAAATATCTGAATATTGTAAATTTAATTCAAGGCACACGTAGGAATATCATAAAAATTCCTTAGGCCAATATTCCACTTATGAATAAAGGTACAAATATGGTAAGTTTAGTTTAAGGGATTTTTACACTACGAACTCTAAAAGCTTCATAAATTTACTTCTCGAGCCTATATTCTTTGTAATTATCACATAACCCGTATAAACTTGCTCCTTACATCACAACCCCTGTCATCAATTTTAACTTTGTTTGAGTTAATTGCTTGGGTTAACCTTAGGTTAATTTGATCATAAAAAAGTGGATGATGGATCTTTCGTCTTTTCACTCCTTGCATATCATCTGTTTTCATGACTGCATGAATTTAGAAGCCCCATTTCATCCAATACATCATCATCACCCTCCACGAACAACCCCAACTGCTCTTATGCGACCTTCTCATCTGCCTCCTCTACCTTTTAATGTGGGCGGGGTAATGGCTCAATGTAGGCGCTATGCTCGGCATGACAAGTTTGATATGATGTAATACTCATTTTGTTTCTTTTTCTTTTCCTTTCGTTAAATATATAATTTCATTGCGGTGAGTCCCAAAGCGGGATGTCACCCTTTACTTTTTTCAAAAAAATAGAGGCTCGCATCTCCACCCAGCTCGACCATGCTTCCCTCGAGGACCTCCTCATCCCGATCTTTGACAACACATTCGATACTCTCCTCGACGTAGATTTGGCATTCCGTCTCATGCATGGCTTCATGGCGATCAACGCCACCACCAAGTCGCACCACGATCGTGAAGGTGGCCAAATTCTTGTTGCTGTTTTTGATAAGGGTGTGGGGGAAGGGAAAGTGATGTGGGGATACAGGGAATGGGATGGAGGGGGTGGGTGTGCAGGGAACGAGGTGATCCTCTCGTCGTTTATTCGGGGGGATTACCGTGAATTGTAGGGAAGGAGAGATGGGACTGTGGGGAATGGGTTGGTGGGGCAAGCTGCTGCTTCTCTACAGTATGCTTATGAACGAAATGTGACCTTCGCATTGGCCCTGTAGAGATTTGTCTATGGGTTATGTTCTATCAAAAACATAGGAGCACAAGGACAAGGAGAGTTGTCTCTACGAGCGCTATGCCACCATCGGAAGTGCCTTTCATTCCAACGATGGCTGGCGTATAACCACACTTATTAATGGGGGCTTCTGGCACTCATACGTCGTGGTGCCCGACGTGATGGCCTTCCAACACCACTTCATTGCCCTCCCCGATGATGTGGTCGTAAACTAACCCTCGCTCCGACATCACTTGGTTCAAAGCCTTCATCTTCTCTACCCTTACTCGCAGTATCAACCGCCCTTCCTCGCAATTCCACCCTCTCCTCTACCTCAACCCCCACCAGCTCCTTCCATTCTTGGAGTTTCTCTATGTTTCTAAGGAGGTGCTTCCAGGCATCGCCTCTATGCTATGGTTGAGATTTGATGCCATAAATCTCCCTTACCCATCACTGCCAGAATCCATAAGGCTCTCCGGATGTAAGATCATCCACGTCACCCCGAAACACGAAGTCTAATTATGTGTTCTTCTGGCGGATTTTCATGCTAATATAGGGTTTGGAGAAAGAAGCCTAGGCCATCGACGGGGCTGTAGAGCTCTACACTCGAGGGATTTTTGCTTTTCGGGCAGTGTGCGATCGCATTGTGTGTTTACTGGAATGAGAGTTTGAACTCCTCTGAGAAGGTGTTGTTTTTGAGAAACGAGGATATGGAGAAGTAAACGTCTCATGTATTTTTGTATCTATTTATTTGTAATTTATTTTAGCGCGGTGGATCCCATCTCGGGAGACCACCCTTTTACTTCTAAAAAAAAACCATGTTATGAGACTTTCTCCGTTTCATGGATGTCTTTTCTGCAATGAAGTTCTGATGACATCGTGAAGATATGCATCTTTGGGAGTCTGAGAGTATTACAAGTAAACAATCACAACATGTTTGACTTACGGGTAATGAAGCTGAGGAATTCTTTGTTCTTTAGTGAGGTGCGGAGAAGGGGAATTGGAATGCGAGGAAAGGAAGGGGAGTTTCTGGGAAGAGCAGGGGGAGGTGGGTATGCAAGGAAGGATGAACTCCAGTAGAAGCATGAAAGAAGAGTTGGAGGGGAGTGGAGAAAAAAGATGAATGGCCTAAGATTGTAATTTTAATGAACAAGATGAGCATACTTAACATATTTTTTAACAAAATCTGTTAACTTCAAGGTTGCATAAGGCGGTAGTCCGTACTCCGTCGGCGGGATCACTAAGGATTAAATGATAATTCGCCGACTAATCGGATTTTGTTGGTCTTTAATCGATTTTGATTTTTTAAATTATTTTAAATATATAAATCAATTTTATACATACATTCTTATATGCTTGTATAGATTTAAACATTTTCAATACTATAATACATTCATAAAAACATAACAAGAAAACTACTCCTATTGAAAAATTTAACATTCATAAAAATGAACACCATAAATATACTAACTAATAGCATTGACAATGATTGAATATCATATAATAATAAACCAGCCTTATGTAGATGTTTACAGTACGTAATAACCAAGGTTTTAAAAAACATGCCTCGAGGCGCTGAGGCGTATGCCTCAAGGCTTTTTCAACAAAAACCGCCTCGAGGCGCATGATGCGTATGTTAATTTGGCAACTTACGCCTCAAGGCATTGAGGCGTTGTCGAGGCGGTGAGGCGCTTGTGAGGCGTACGCCTCATCTGGAAAATCAAGACCTTGAAGTATCGGAAAAGGAAGTGATTTTGAGGCTTGAGCTGCATGGAATAAGCTTCTCTATCTATGAAACAAAAGTAGATAGTAGCTTAAAGTCTCAAAATCTGCTAATGTTTGTTTGTACTGCAGCCAACTAAGTTGATATAATGCAATTTCCATCACCAAACTGCGAATAAAACTGGATCAACTTACTACAGGGAGCAAAATCAGCCCATAAATGGAATTGAAGGGCAAAATCAGCCTGCTCTTTAAAGTTAACTGTGGCATCAGTATGTGTATACAAATCGCATATGCCTAATGGGGCAGGCAAAGTACATCAGTTTTATGAATCACAATAGAAATTTAATAGGCTATGATCAAGTAAATCTATTTAGGGCGATCATGATACACCAAGTTAGCGTTAGGTTGACAGCTAGGTCTGATGTAGATGCCAAAAGAGAACCACATAGCCTCCATGTTAGTCCCACACTCCCAAATACAATTTAAGATCTATTTTGAGCTGGGATAAAAATATTATTCATCAATTTTGATAGTTGGCCACTAAAAGCTCTCTTATTTCGTTGATTAATGTTGTAACTTTCATGCTGCAAACTTTAAACTTTAAAGCATTCTTATTTCTAGCATTTTTCTACAAAGTTCTAGATTTGTATAGTTTTTAACCTAAAAATTGAGGCTTACGCCTCGAACGCCTCGAGGCTTACACCTCACCTCATTTACGGGAAACCGCCTCGATCCGCCTCACGTTTTTTAAAACGATGGTAATAACATTAACAACAATACAAAACTGAATATAAACTATTGATGTGCCTTGAAGCCTAACCATCTATTGTCTCTCTTGTGCCACCATACCCTATCAACATGGGTGTCTTGTTGCATGGTTATAAGTGGTTTAAAGTTTAAACTATGCATGGATGACTTTTACAACCTTGAGAAAGTATAAAAACTAAGAAGAAAAACGAAGAGAAATAGGAGCCATCGGGTTGAGCATAGTTTTTTTAAAACCTCATGTACAAATTGGCTTAGTCGGTTCGATTAGTTGGGGGTTGACTATTGGCTAGGCCTAGTTAAGTCAGCTACCCCCCTCTTGACTCGACTAGTCGGTCTATTTCTACAACAATGGTTAACTTTAATAGCTAAATGGATGGGCGTTAATCACATAAGTTGTGATGTAAGAGTTAGTAAGTTTACACGAGTTATGTGATTTTTTTGAGATGATTTTAAATACTGACTCCTTTGTATTAAAGGATTCAGTAGTACGAGCCTATAGAACAGATCCTGTTCAAGTAAGGTCGTAGTAAGGTGATATTACGAAGAATACAATAGCTTACAAACTTTTAAGGGTTCGTGTTGTAAAAATCCCTTCATTCGATACCTCATTGCACACCAATTTTCTAGAAGTAACACATTGAAATAAATACATTTTATTCATTAATTCTAGATACTTTATTACATGTCCGAATAGAGGAAACTTAAGTCCGTATGATAGAGAATATTTCTACAATCTTGCAAAATTAAAAACATATTTTTTCAAGCAGGAGTCTGAAAAATATGAGTCTGCCAATGTACAACTACAATTTGACCAGATAGAGTACATCATAAAAATCTACGCATGGGTTTTTTTCACTTTAACCAAAGGGCTCAAGGTTACAATACTATCACGAGGTGGGCATGTATGCGGGCATCGATGCCAGGACTATGGTGCAATGTCTTAAATGTCGGATTTTGATTTCGTTTCGGTATGACTGAAAAAAGAATTTCGATGGAATTTCGGTGGAATTTTGGTGAAGTGGCCGGAAATTGAAAGTTGCTTGAAAACTCATTTTTCCTATAACTAAGATTTCTAATATTCATCAACTCAATAAATGAGATAGAAATACATAGTTTTTTGCTAATAGTAAGATATTAACGTGATATGTGACATTAATATTTCATTAAATCGCTCAAACAGGAAAAAAATAGTATACTGCTCAAAATCAAAATTAGATTTAGAACTGAATTAGAAGCCATTAGTTTCACCTCTTGAATACGAAGAGAATGGTGACACTTGCAATAATAATAGAGAAAAACATAGGCCAACAAAGAGTACTAGCAAAATGGTATCTTATGTAAGAAATTAAGTATTTAACTGATAGGTCAGAACTTGTATCTAACTAAAATACTTTCGACATAAAAAATATTTACTTTTAGGAATAAAATAAGGCACGCATACACTCACAAACACAAATCGGTGTAGCGTGTACGTTTAATAGATGCATTGTATAGCTTGTGTTCATAAAATATATGCTATAGAAGATACAAACAAATCAACTAACACGAAGAAACTACATAACATTCACAAGCACAATCTATATCCAACCCGATAGTAGGTAAATACTTACAATCACAAAATTTTGAAGGTTGCTAACAACCAAGTCCCCACGTAACCTTACACACTCCTTGTAGTAGAGAAAAGCCACAAGAAAGAAAAGCCTTAAATTTCGGATTTCAGTTTCGTTTCTCCATGTCAGGAAAGAGAAGTTTCAGAGAATTTTGGTGAAATCGTCGGAAATGTTGGAAATGTCTTTAAACTGGACTTTTTCCCAAAAATTAAGATTTTTAGTATTGCTAAGTCAATAAATAAAATAGAAAGCGTCAAAAAAAAATAAATAAAATAGAAATGCACTCTTATTTGTAAATAGAATTGTAAATATAAGTTTTGAAGAAATATTATTATAATAATCATCACACATGTTGACATTGAAAGAAACGTGTTGCCTAGAGTTAGAGTCGTATGCTAAACTGGAAGCAAAAGCTATGATAATCACCTTGTTAATAAGAATGAGATGACACATATAGTAACTACTAATCAACACACACACACACACACCGTCACACACATATATTGAACTAAAGAAAGAATAAAAACAAAACTCTTCAATTAAAAACTTGAATTTAACCCTTAAATCTTATGGCTAACTGATTTGGTTTGGATTTGAATCTAAATCCAGATACTAACTAAAGAAACTTCTTCAAATAACATAAACCACTCTAACAACTCAAATTCGATGAATAAATAAGTGAGAATTCATTAATATATGCAAATTTCGATGAAAGTGAAGGATAGATTCCCTTATTTTTATTGTTTCGCAGAAGTGACATGCAATTTCGATAAAATTTCGTTGACATTTCGATGATATTTCATTGAAATCATGGAAAAAGAAATAAGGTAGCGTTTCGATTTCGTTGACCTAGAGAAATGGAAATTTTGGAGATATTCGGTGGAATTTCGGAGAAATTTGAGGCCATGCAATGGTGCAAAATAGGAGAGTTTCGGGGTATTCAGTGCAATAATACCTGTACACGTACGAGAGGAATGCGACCAGGTTGTTGGATATGGGGATTGCAATGAGCCATGGGCACCTCGATCTTGCGACTGAGAGGAGGCTACATAGCATAGGCTGGAAGTGTTAATTCTTCTTGATTGAATGGTAGTAGCACAGGGAGCAACTCAACAACGAGGTTCAACCCCCCTCTCCATCCAATGGTTCTTGTGCTTTGGTGGTTTCTTCCAACATGTTATTCTTCGATTTAGACACAAAAGGGTTGGTGGAGATTGATTCAATGGGATGTCTCCTCTAGATCTTCAATGATGACTTGTTCTTATAAGGAGTCTTTCTTGCTAGAACTTGAGGGTTTAGGCCAATCGATTGGTGCGGGTTTAGCTGAGAACTGGACGCGATTAGGAGGGTTGTGATTGGTGGCTCCTTCAGCTGGTGGAAGAATCAAGCAAGCTCTGACCACCATGTGTAATAAGAGGTGTGTGGTTATGGGAGTTAGAATGAAGAAGCGATGGGGAAAGAGAGTGGTGGTGATGATGCGAGTCGAGAACGAGTGGGACTACTGGGATGAAGTGCCGTGAAGGACAACCGAGGAACAACAGAGAAAACTCGGGTAAACTAGACAAAAACAAAAGAAGATGGAGATGGGAAGAGTACATATTCGATAAGAAATTGACCATATCCTGATTTTGAGGTATGAATGCTCGATCTTCACCTCAAAGCAGCATGCATAACTGCTGAAGCTTGAATGGAGCTAGGAGCTTCGTTGCAAGTGAGGGGTCACCTAGATCACACCACAACTACGTTCAAAGGCCGTCATCAACTCATCCATTTCCTACTATCACTAGGAAGGGGAAGTTGGAGCTCGAGTTTCGCATATGGTGAACAAATCAAGTACTGGGGCATTGGGGGCTATATACATGAGATTGGGTAACGTTGGATTTGATAGTGAAGTTAGCAAGGATAAAGGGAGAAGGGCAATGAGGGGTGTACTGGTGATTGGGAGCATTGAGAATAATGTGATTTGGGTTTGGTGTTTGCAAGGACCTGGAGGTTCGTGAGGTTGACGGCGATAGTTATGGCAATGGGTTTGAGGTTCGTTCGAGGATGAAGCGATAAGGATGACAACTGGGATTTAGGGTTTTCGAGTTGTGGAGATGTAGGAATGAAGCGATGATTTTGGGGGAGATGGATGTAAGTGCTTCCTAGTGGGGGCACACCAAAGGGGTGAAGTTGACTGTGAGGTTAATGCATGGGTAAGAGCTAGTGCTTTGCGTGTCAAGTGGGTGGCCAATCGACGTGTGCCATTGATCTTAGTGAGACCAATTAGGAGGCTATAAGTGGCGGGGCATGGGATTTTAATATAGGACGTATCCTGCATAGAAAAAAAATAAGAACTTAAAATAACATAAAATCAAAATATAATATTACACCTCAAAATAAAATTAGTCTAACGGGAACTTGAGATCTACAACTTCAGTGAAGTACTTAAACTCAAAATAGGTCATTTGTAGATAGGTATATTTTTTAGGTATTTTATAGTTGTAAAAATACCTATATTTCGTGGTTCTTTTATTTTCCTAATAGACTGTAGATATTATATTACATAAATATATTATACTTAACATATATTTCCTTTTTTTTGGATTCTGCTTGGATTTCTGTTGTATTACTAATCTCCTTCTGCGTCCTTCTACCCCATCTCCCCCCTTAAGTATTTCTCGCCTTCTCCGTTTTAGTTAATATATACTTGGGGCGAGCACCAACGAGTGCGTCCCCCTTTTTTGAGCCTCAAAAAAAAGTTTGTGGTTAAAATAGATAGGTATATATTTACATAGATGTACATTATGTTAACATTTTTTGGATTTTATTTTTTGTGATTAATTAATATACATAATATATATTCAAAAGCAAAAAGAAATATAAAATAGTTATTTCTGTACATGAAAATGTAAGTTTGTTGATTATGTGTATTTTTTGTACGTGTACTTTCTCCCGTTCTCTTTATTCTTCTTTTTGGTCTTGTTGTATGTTTTCATATTTTTAGTTTTTGTATTCTTATATTTGTTTTCATGAAAGCAAGAATATCAATTAAATATGCAAGTGCAGATATTTGCTAAGATTTCTAGCTCAATTTTCAGTTTTTTAGGTGCATGAAATATGATTTCACCGATGGGGAGATGGAAAGCACAAGTCTGTTCCAAAGGAAGATGTAGATGATTATTTACAGGAAAGCAGAGGATGATCCTCTTGAGGCATACACCACATACAGTTGGATAATGGATATGTAAATAATGTTTATCGTGCTTGCAAAACCATATAAATGGCGTTCTATTATTTGTCACTGCGAATTTTAATGTTTAGTTTAATTTTAGCTCTATGAACCCTCATTCTAACTCTGTTCTTCTTAACATCCACGTGGCTATATTATGCCCTTGGGTAGTAAGAGAGCATAAATTCTTATGCACTGTAGTCCCCTTCAGGTTGATCACACTATCCTGATTGTAGTTGAATCAAATGTGTGCATTTGTTTGGTCGTTGGTGTATCGAGGGTAGGAAATATTCTAGGTTTACGTTGATCTCTATCAAATAAATTACTAATGAGATTAATGTCATTATGTATATTAAACTGGGATTGATGTTATTACATCAAATTGTTACAGTTATATCCATTCGTTAGTAGATTCTTTATATCTATTTTTAGGAATTAACATTGATCACATCATGGCTTGGCCATTGATTCATTTTCCCTCCTATGATGTTGGTTGAATTTAAATCGTTCACAGTGGTTTGTTTTAGAGTGCGTTCATCTCCCCAACTTCCACATGTATCTCCTCTCTTTGGCCACATACCATGCCAATGCTAGAAATCACTTGACTTGCTTGCCTATTATCTATGGTCGATATGCAATATCTGAAAATACAAAAAGTTAACCTTACTCTTCGCCCTTGAGGCTATTATTAATGTGATTCTATACGGAAATTAAGATCAAGTCTATGTTTTTACCGTGCTTAGCTCATTCTAGATGAAATCCCTTAGTGGGTAGCTGCCCCAACACGTACCTATGTCTTGCACTGAGACCCGAGCCTCATGTTATTAAGAAAGCAGTGGCAGTATTTACTCATTTAAACTTCAGGGCACCCTTTGTATGGGGGAGTTCGTGTTGCATAAGGAATTAATGATACGATTTCTGGGACACGACACATGGTGTCCTATTGCAGGGCATATGCGAGAAGTAGGTGGTGATTGGTAAGCAGATGAACTTCATTAGTGAAAGATAGAATGGATCACGTGATTTTGATGGTTATAACTGATACAAATAATAAATCCTAGTATGAAATGCGAGAGGTTGGAGAGGTGAAGTGAAGAATGATGGGGATACATGTAGAGTATGGAGGCGTGGGGCCGCATCCCCTTATAGGAAATTAAGAAAGTTGGCATCATGCGATGAACATGGGATGAGTTAGGTAGGGACATATTCATTTTTTTTACTTTGTATGAGTTGAGAGGGATTTGTAGATGGGGTCTCCCGTTGATTGTTTGAAAGTTTGTTTTTCTATCTGTGGACTTGTGGGAGGTGAAGATCATGCAATTGTCCTTAAGCTATGTTCATGCAATTGTCCTTCAGCAACATACTTTGGATGATTGTACTTTTGGAGGTATATTGATTTTTTTGTCTGGTTGATTAATATCTGATGCATGGGTTTTAGGCAACTCTGAGATTAATGGCATCCATCATGGAAGTGCATTCCTTTCTCTTAAGAGGCAACACTAATATCGCACTCCCTATAGGACCATCATGATGGGTGCTTAATTAGAAGTAATCTTTGCCATTTTAGCATGGTTGACGAACATGGGCTAATGGATCTCTTGGTTCTTCGGTGCATTTGGACATGAAGGAGCTTTACTATTACAACAACAAAGCCTTCTCCCACATTAAGTAGGATTGACGTCATGGATTTTTTTACCTCCATTCAGATCTATTATGGGTCATTCTCGGACTTAGATCTAAATAACTAACATCCCTTCGGATAGTCTCCATCCAACACTTCTTGGCCCTTCCTCACACTCTTAGTCGGCTCAACATCTCAAATCTTACATCTTCTAGCTGGTGCATCGGCCGACCTCCTTTGCAAATGTTCAAAACACTTTGAGCGGTCTTCTTTCATCTAATCCTCGATCGAACCTGTACCAACTTTCCTTCTGATCACATCGTTCCGAATTCGATCTTTTCATTGATGTCCACACATCCACTGTAACATTGTCATTTATGCAATCGTCATTCACTAGAGATGTCTATGGTTCACAAACTAACATTCGGATCCATGGAGCATAGCATGTCTCACCGTTGCTTTGTGATACTTTCCAAGGTTCAGGAAAGCGGTATGCGTATGCGTTCGGACATGTCACTGAATAGCGATTAAGCAACATGCGGGGGCATTACTTTCCTTTGATTTTCAAAGGATTTTTCTCATCACATAGAACAATAGAGGATCTCAGCCACTTTAGTCAATTTGTATTTATTCTACGAGTAATATCTCCGTCGATTTCCCCATCATGTTGCAAAATAATTTCCAAGTATCTAAAAACATCTTTCTTTTGAATATTATCTTCTCCAATCTTCGCGGATTCCTTCACCGGTGCTTCCATCAAACGCGCAATCGGTATATTCAGTTTTAGGTTTTAAACCCTACTTATACGAAATCCTTTAGTCTCTAATGCATATCTCCAAACCTCATGTTTCATCAACCAACACAATATCATCGGCAAACATATACCAGTGTTTTTCCTTTCTGTGTCTTTAATATGTTGGGGTGAACACCGTTGAGTGTCTCCCCCTTTTTTTGGGCTTAAAAAAAACATATACCAGTGTTTCTCATCTTGAATATGACCAGTCAACTCATCCATAATCAAAGTTAAGTAAAAAGGAAAATGGACTCAAAAATACGAGAAATTGGGTCCGTATGAGGCACAAAGTTGAAGCTTGATACATACCAATGCTGATGTCAAAATAATCGGTCTTCTCATGCTAGATCTTTTTTTTTTGAGGCTCTTCTCATGCTAGATCTTTACACAACGGGTCTGGGTCAACCGGACAAGCGATTGGCAATCGGTGCTATGTTGTTGGAGTGGTGGATTTACGCATCTTGTTTGCAGGAGACCAAGGTTGATTCGTGGGACAATGTAAGATGACACTTCGTCTCGGGTCCCCATCTCATTGGGTTTCGTGCGGTGTTGGATGTGGCCCTATGGGTAGTGCTGGTTGAATCGTGGTTGCATGGAAGGAGAGCTTGTTTGACCTGGTGGAGGAGGTCAGTTTGGTGCACTCGATTAAGGTGCTCCTGCGCGATAAGACTGATCGGTTGATATATGCCATCTCTTTGATGTTTGGTGTCTCAGGTGGTTCGCCGAATGTCACCGCTTTGGATGAGCTGAGGTCCATCAGGGAGCATTTTGGTGATGTGCCTTGGGTGATTGGAGGTGATTTCAATGCTACGATATTTGAGGATGACAAGCTTGAAGGGAGGGGTGCACATGATCCTGGTTCAGGCCCTTTCACGAAGGTGGTCGCCGGTCTCTGTTTAGAGAAGGTTGATGCTACAAACTACAAGTATACCTGGAGGAGCTCGTCATCCAGATCCCTTATTGGTAGATTCCTGCCGTCGGTTGAAGTCCTGGAGATGTTCGGTCTGGCGATTGTCGCATCGCTTCCTAGGTCAAGATCTGACCACATGCCCATCTGTCTGGACACGAGCTTTGGCAGGGGGCGCATCCTACTTCAGGTTTGAGAGAAGTTGAATGTTGGAGGATGGTTTCAAGGATCTTGTTTCTTCCTTTTGGAAAAGTCTGTGTTTGAGGGGTCGACGACGGTGGTCTTCGTAGCTAAGTTGGTGACTCTTTGCCAAAGGTCAATGTCGTTCATAAAGGCTTATAGGGCTAAGTGGGGCCTAAGAAAGACGCGGGCCCAACATGAGAGTACTAAATTGGACTTGCTGGCGGATGCCAGGGATCTGGATCAAATCGAGATCCTTAACCATGGTGTGGTGCCGAAAGTGCTGGAGGAGGATAGGATGGGTGAGATCGAATGGAAGCAAAGGACGAGAATTAAATGGCTAAAGGAGGGTGATGCAAATACCATGTTTTTCCATGTTGTGGCGAATGGCAAAAGAAGGCACATCCTCATCCACTCGATTGAGGACGATGGGGTGGACTCTCGCGATGAGGTTGATGTCGCGAGCGCAATCACATGGTACTTCAATTCCATGAGCAGACGGGTTCCTCTGTGTAGGTCTAGGTGGATGGGACTTGGGGTGAACCACATTCAGGACGGCGATGCGGTTGCTTTGACGAGATCACTAAGCATGGAGGAGATCTGGGATGCCTTATTTTCTCTCAACCCGGATGGGTGTCTCGGTCTATATGGTTTTCCGATCTTTTACAGAGAATTTTGGGATCTCTTTGCTGAGGATTTGTTGGCGGTGATAGCAGATTTCATGGAAGATAACAAGGTTTTTGAGAGGCTCAACCGCTCCTTGCTACCTAAGAAGGTTGGGGTCTACTTGATGCGAGAAAAGGCTTTGTTGTTATTGTTGTATTGCTGCGAGTCTCATTAGCCAATCTTTTAACTACAAACTAGTGTATCTCTTGATCTTCAACATAGAGTTGGTATTGTCTGATTCAGTTGGTCATGCGAGATTTGTTTCGAGAACCCTTGGTAGGCGGTCACGCCTTTTGACCACATATGTGATAAAGTTGTTTATGTCCATGCACCGAATTTTGATGAAGGGCTACAAATAAAGTTAGGAGGGAAGCCTGATAAGGTAATTTAATGAATTCCATAAAGAGATTATCATGTTGGTATAGTAATTTGAATGGACAGAAAGGAAGACGCCTTAGTATACCCACATTTTTGAAAGTAACAAAAATAGTGCTCGAAATGCTAGAAGGGGACTTTCTTTATTATGCGGCGATAAAAAATGGCGAAGCCTTCTCCTACTATAAGTAGGGTCGGCTACATGGATTCTTGCTCAAATCCATGTTGAAAGATTCGACTATTTTTTACGCTGACTGTCAACTACCTCACGTAACCCCCACAAGGACGGATTTGAACCCTGGTCTTTTGGGTGGTAGGCACACTGCACTACCACTAGACTATTTAAGTGGGGGTACACAACAACAACAACAACAAAGCCTTTTCCCACAATTAAGTAGGGTCGGCTACATGGATTCTTCGCCTCCATTCAGATCTATCTTGAGTCAATCCCGGGCTTATATCTACAAAACTAAGATCCCTTCGTATGGTCTCTTTCCAACACTTCTTGGGCCGTCCTCGCCCTCTCAAAGTGGGGGTACATTGTAAGAAAAAGTATTTTTCTAAAAAGAGAGTCTTAACCTCTTTTTCGACTAGTTGGCAAGGATGTTGATTGATTGCTTAAAAGAGAAAATGTTATAGTGCTTTGTAAGGACTTTAAAGTAGTCAATTGATGTGACTAGCTAGGTGCTCAACACCATTTTTTTAGCTTGGGAATCGAAGCTGTCAAGGCGATTTGCGACAACATGGCCATGGGATTGTGACCTTTTGATATGGGAGTTGACTCAAAGGTGACAACTTTCTTGAACTATGGTTCAAGATATCGTGATATATCATCAAAATATTTTTTCGGTATCAAATGGTTTGGTGGTAGTGCAGCGTGCCTACCGCCTAAAAGACCAAGTATCAAATCCCCCGTTGTGGGAGTTGCATTAGGTAGTCGACATGCATCATAAAAAATAATCGAATCTTTCAACATGGATTTGAGCAAGCATCCATGTAGCTGACCCTAATTATAGTGGGAGAGGGATTCACCATTTATTTTTTGATGAGATAGAGATATCGATATCTGTATGAATATCCTTTTCAAAATATTGATCGATATATCATGATATGTTGGCGATATATTGATATATTGAGCCTTATCGTTCAAAGTTGATAGGTTTCAGTACAAACTTTCTCAGATATCAATAGATATCGTTGGTATTTCGTCGATACCTATGTATATCATTGATATCACTCATGTGACTTGATTTCCTTGCTTGCTAAGCTACTCTGAATATTAAAAACACATTCTGCTTTATATATTTTGTAGATTCCCGTTTTAAACGGGGGTTTGCCCCCCTTTTGACAATAGAGATGCTAAAGATGACCAAGGAAAGTCAACATATATAATATATATTAATATTGTACGTGTTACCATTTTAATCAAGGCCTTAAATGTCGGTTTCGGTCACCATTTCGGTATCAACCAAAACAGAATTTCGATGGAATTTCGGTGGAATTTCGACTGAAATTTCGGTCATTTTTTTGTACTAGGACCCCCATATTTCGGTCATTTCGGACATTTCGGTCGAATTTCGATTTCTACTGGATATCGATATTCGACAGAAATTCGACCGAATTTTGGTGAAATTTGAGGCCCTGATTTTAATATGTAATACTTGACACTTAATACATATTTATTTATTTTATTCAAGCTCGATATTCTATTTTAGCTCATCTTCTTTCATTCTTATTATGTTTATTTGCTCATTTGTTTTATATCGAATATAGCTCAACATATTATTTATACATAATATTGTGTAACATAAAGATAATGTGCTAAATACATGTTCTTTATGCCTTTCCGCTGTTATCATTCGAGTTTCATCATTTCTTTTCTAATAACTCACAACAGTCACCGGTCTGCAAGTCAACGATCAATACAAGCCGTTGACATCCAGCGATACCTGCGATATAATGTGTATTGGTGTGCAAAATACACCTCATTGTTGCATATAAGTGTGTAAATCTATATTATTTATCGTTTTAAGAAGTATGATGATTCTCATTTGCGAAAAAAATCGTTTGTTGCGTCATTTCCGAGAATTTCCACCGTGTCGATATATTCCCAATACATCCCTTTTTAGGCTGATACATATCGATTCGAAACATTGGCTTGAACTTACGCAACTATCATGAATTTTTAATCAAAACAAGTCCAATATGACTGTATTTAAAGTGCAAAATTTTGCTTACTAAAGCTTGTAAAGAAATAAATTTATATGTTGCGCGATGTGTTAGGAGAAATAGATGCAATATACTTTGTTTCTTTTGTCATGCATTTCAACCTCAAACAAAAAAAAACAAAGAAATGATAAAAAGTTTGAAATACCGTTTCTTAAGAAGCATGATCTTTCATAATTGTCAAGGAAAATGGGCCTATATCCTCGTGTTTTGACTTTATCTGAACACGTATAAGGCTAAGCTATCTGGAGAATATATATCATAAAAACATAATTTTGCCAGGCAATGCTTAATACTCTATTATATTTCACACTGTATGTTTGTTTTATCTCATTAACGTATATGCTATCCGGAGAATTAACATAGATGAATTTATGACGTTTAAATCCATAGGATATCATGCAACAAGGAGATGGGAAAGGCGATTAATCGTTTAGCTTGATTGAACACCTCCCCTAACTGTATGCATATTATACCCCTTCAAGATGTTGCCTCATCCGGGTCTCCCCTGTCGATCACCTTCACAACGATGTATGTGATGTGCATATGAAGAAGTCAAAGACAGAATAAGTATTGTGTGCATACATAAGGTTTGTATGGTTGTATCTTTGCTGATCGGGATAATACTAGAAAAAATCATTATATGTTGGAGACCATATCGACTTTGGAAAGGCAGATAGAGGGGCCTTGATGTATTTCAAAGAGGTGTACGCGCACTACCGATTATTTGGTATCGAAGTTGAGAAGTATAATATAAGGTTACGGCAAAAAGGATGTGTGCCATTTAATAAATAGGTGACAGCTTGGTGGATCATACTAAAAATAAACAAATGAAGCAGGAATGGTGAAGAAAAGTTGAAAAAGTCAAATCATGAGTTCTTGCATGCTACTTGGATTAGGGATTTGCGAATACATTGGTCGAGGCTTCATTGCAATTTAGCTCTTCGTTCTTGCACTAGTCATGAACTGGCTCAGAGGTTAAACTTGCAATTATTGGGGATGACATGGGGAAGAAATCGGAATAAGATTAGGGTTTACTTGTTGCTCGGTGTTGTTGGTCATGCTTAAGGGTATGGTTACGCTGTTTTGCTTTGAAAACATGCCATTATCAAAATTTTTGTGGGGTTGTGGTGTGGGGGAGTTACATTGATGATTAAACAGTGTGAGTGGGTGGAGGTCGTGGTGATATTAATTCCCTTAGGGGGCGTTCGATTGGGGGGTTACCCCCCTCCCCCCTCTCACACACACAAAAACCATATCTCTAACCCTCTAGTGGGGCCCACTCTCTCTCCATAAAAAATACCATCATATCATCTAAAAATTATAAAATACTCAACTTCTACTCACTATTCCAAACTTCAATGCAATCACATCACAGCAATTATCCACTTTTTTAAATTTCAATACAATCATATAACAATAACTACCCACTTTTTCAAATTTCAATACAATCACATAACACAAACCCTCCCAGCTCTAAACCCACCAACCAAACAACAAAACACAAAAACGGGTTATCCTCCCCCAGATAACCCACGAACCAAATACGTCCTGAATATTTTCATTGTCTTTGGATTTTCCTTTAAACAAAAAACTATTATTTCATTGTTTCCGAACTTGTGCTTTTAAAAAGGCAGCCTATTGCACAAGCTCCTACCATGAGAGTTATGGGGAAGGGTTGGTTAACTTTGGATTTATTGTACACAACATTACTTTGCTTTCTAGTCTGTTTGCGTTATCTAGCAACCATGTTGTTATGTTGGCGCTGCTTATTTGGATGGACCTTATCCTTTGTGGAGGATTTTTTTCTACATCGTTTGAGGGACTTCCTTGAGATGTGTAAACTCCTTGAAGATGCAGACAAGTTGGTAGTGGGGAGGGATCACCAACTGTGGGCACAGGGCTCGTTTTCAGTTAAGAAGGCGTACACGGCTTTCAGTGAATTCTACTTTGGATCATGATGGCTTGATACATGGCTGTAATCTAATTTGCAAAAGCAAGAACACACAACATATAAAGGCATTCTTATGGCTTGTTAGACATGCACATCTGCTAAAAAAATTGGAAGAGGGCATACACGTCTTTCGACATGTTTGCTTATACCCTAAGGATGCGTTCGGTTCGTGGGTTATCTGAGGGAGGATAACCTGTTTTTGTGTTTTGGTGTTTGGTTGGTGGGTTTAGAGTTGGGAGGGTTTGTGTGATGTAATTGTATTGAAATTTAAAAAAGTGGGTAGTTATTATGATATGATTCTATTGAAATTTGAAAAAGTGGGTAGTTGTTGTGATGTGATTGTATTGAAGTTTGGAATAGTGAGTAGAAATTGAGTATTTTATAATTTTTAGATGATATGATGGTATAATATAATTTTTTTTATGGAGAGAGTGTGCCCCACTAGAGGGTTAGAGATATGGGTTTTGGGGGTAACCCCATCAAAGTGGGGGGTAACCCCCAAACGAACGCCCCTAAAGTTTATCGAATGCATTTGTGGTATGTCCCATCTTGTGATAATACCCCCAATTAGTAAAAAAACCTACTTTGCATTATGTATTCAACCACTTTGGGTTATTTTGTCGTTGAAAACAAATCCCCATTAAAATTAGTATGGAGCATGGCATAAAATTTAGTTGAAATTTGACTGAATTTTGATTTTGACAAGTAACCAAAGTTCGATTTAAATTGTTGACATTTAAGCCTTTAAGGTTGTCGATAGAGGGACTGGTGACCGAAATGGTCCCAATTTCGACAAACTTTCGGCTCGTCTGGTAATTTCAACCAGTTACAGATATGATGATCGAAACTGATATTTAAGGCCTTGGTGTGGGGTTTTAGGGTTCGAGGTGGGGGAGTTGCATTGATCAATAAACCATGAGAGTCGATGGGGGTGGTGGTGTTTTTAATTTGATTAATATTTACTTTTGCATTTTCTTTGAAAAAGACTATTATTGCAATGTTCCTGGATTTAAGGTATGAAAAGACATCCTAACTCATAGTGTTTGTTCACAACCATAACAACAACAAAGCCTTTTCCTACATTAAGTAGGGTCAGCTACATGGATTCTTTGCCTCCATTTAGATCTATCTTGGTTCATTTTCGGACTTAGATCCAAAAACAAAGATCCCTTTCGGTAGTCTCTTTCCAACTCTTCGTGGGCCTTCCTTGCCCTCTCTTAGCTGGCTCAACATCTTGAAACCCGCATCTTGATTGGGTAGATGCACTTATGGAAGCTCCTCCTATCATGCATCATACGGTTATGTGTTTGGTCCTGCATTTCCTATTTTGAGAGAGTTGGGTGTAAGTGTGGCTTCTATCTTGGAGTATGGTGGCCATATGAGGGCCATCTTGACCATCTTGGACCGTGCAAATAAATGTTTGGATATTGTGTTTTAATGTGATTGTTTCTTTATTCTAGATTTTTAGGGTAACCTATTTTTGTTTCGATTGGCTTGTAAAGTAGTGAATCTACCAATTTTTTGGATATATTTTTTATTGATTGTAACCAGTTTCAAATTCTCGTGAATATGTCTTCTATGTGCATTCTTTTACTTTTTTCAAGAATGCAATTAGAAATTAATGAATATTTTTCATTAGGCATGTGCTGTATTCATTTAAGTTAAGAATGAGCAAATAATCCATAATATCTATCAGCATGTTGTCTTGTAGGTCCTCGTTGGAATGTGATTGCAAATGGATTCTTCACAAAATTGAGGTGTAACTCAAATAAGGATGATTTCTTTTGTAGGACTTAGTTACATGTCCGTTTATCATTGTTAACTTGTTGGAACTCGTGAAGTGGTCGTAGTGAAGGAATGATCTTGGCTGGTTGATATACTTTATAGGGTGATATTGCACCAATAAGAGACAATTCGGAGATAAACAACTTATCACAATTAATAGCCAATGATTCCGGTGTTGTATGTGGGAATATTCGTGAGATCTACCCATCCTCCGGATTTTATGTTTTCTTACTTCTAATTCGTGACCAAACAAAGCATTCGGAAACGATGATTACCTCTTGAAGCTAAAATAATTGTGTCTTGGATGAATCAATAATGTTGCAATGTTTCATTAATACATAAATTAATCATTGTTACATAGATAAAAAAATGATATTACATAATCGTAAGTGCATCTGTATCTATTTTGACATGGAATTGGAGATATAGTTGTATAGGAGATGTAAGATATCAAAATATTTTAACACTTTTACTTATTATCTAATTTAATATATAGCAAGTGGGGACCCCTGCGATGGGGTCCACCCGATCTTTCATCAAAAAAAAATTCGACATTCATGTATCATCATTTGGTTGCATCTTTATTAAGAACCTTCGAAACACCCTTGCAATCATTTTTTTGTAGTTTATTTATGCTAGTAAGTAGTAAATATTCACCATTGGCCAGCTCATGTAGTCATCACTAATGAGATAACAATGAGCTTGATGAAGTCGATAGGGTCATGAGAAATTAATTGACAACATTGAGATAAGTTAACTTTTTTGACCATGGGTGATGACTGTTTTTTGCAGTATTGTTAAAAGGGTCAAATGTAGCATCACAAGAAGCGTTCATCAAGCAAATTTTATTTCAACTTTTTTTTATAACCAAGAGGAAGTAATCCTTGGTATAATATTGGGTCGAACACTAGGGGTATATTTAAAATATTTGATTTAGACCGGTTTTTAATTAAGTACCTATTTCTTATAGTTAATTAACACATAACTGATATATACAACCAAGGTTGCAGAAATCGGTAGTTGGTACTCAGTCGGTGGGGTCATTGACTAAGGATTAATTGGCAGTGGGGCAACTAATCGGATTTAGTCGGTTTTGTTTTTTTTATTATTTTAATTATATAAATAATCTTTTATACATATATTCTTATATATTTGCATAGATTTATACATTTTCTATACTAACATAATGAAACAAAGAAGTAATTGACTTTAAATATAACATTAAAATATATTAGAATCAGTTTACTTTTAAAAAAGTAAAAAAATAATAAAAAATAAAAAATCTCTATGCAAAACTCGACCGAGTAGTTGGCCTGATTAGTCAGGTTGACCGACTAATGGCCGACTAGGCCTAGTCGAGTCGGCAACCCCCCTCGACTTGACTAGTCGGCCTAGTCAACTGACCTTTACAACAATGTATACAACGCACAAAGAGAATGACAAAGAGAAAAAGAATACATGAGAGAGAAACATCACAAAACATAGAGAGAACAAGTAATCAACTCAAGAAAGCTACATAAAAGTAGCTAAATATAACGGAAATATATATTTGTATTTGTAGATGTTTCACCATTGGCCAGCTCATGTAGTCATCACCAAGGTTCGAAATCTCGATTTTGATTTCATTTCGGTCACCCCCAAAACTGAAATTTCGGTGAAATTTCAGGAAATTTCGACCGTTTCAGTGGAAATGTTGAAAACGGCTCAAGGCCATTTTCGACCATTTTCGTAAATTAAGATCTTCCAAGTTATTACAACAATAAATAACTTAGAAATACACATTTATATCACACAAATGGGTCATATATGCCCCCAATATCACACATATCAGTCATATCATCCATTTCGCTGTCATTGCTGATTCTTTGGCTAATACATATTGGAAATGGACATAATCAAATCCAAGTTCTTAAAACTACAATGACTTACAAATGCACACTTATATCACACATATCTCTCATCCATATGCCTTATTTGTCACATATCAGTCATATCAGACATATCATTGAGCTGACTGATAGATATTATAAATAGAAATCGAAATAATTGTTTCAAAAAAACGAAATCGAAATAATTAAGTTAGCAACACTTAGAAGGCGTTTTTTGTTCATAAAAATATATGAACATTTGATTCTAAAATGTAGATAATAATTAATGAGATAATGTTTAGTTCATAGAAATAAGTATCATAGACAAAGTTCTAGTGAATTACATAATTAATTACATGCTTACAGTAAAGATGATCTATTTACGGAGATAAATGACAAGCGGAATGGAATGAACATGCTATATTGGATATCTAGAAGCTATCAAGGTTCAGAAAGTCGGTATGCGGTATTCGTTCGGTCAGGCGGTCTAAAGCGAGTAAGCGGATATGCGGAAGTATATGCGGAAGTATATGCGGATTATGCGGTTTGTATTATTTACTTTAAAAATAATTACAGTAATAAATTGAATTCAAATATTAGAGATTTATGTTTCGAAAAAATAACAATAGATAAAATATATGCATATACTTTTTAGTACGACATGATTTCAGAGAAAGCTTTTTAAAAAATGACCATTTTAGATAAAAGAGTGAATCATAAAAAAATAAAAGTGAAATTTGTTGGCATACTTACTATAGGAATGAAAATACAAGAAAAAATATTTGAGATATAACAATAATAAATCATAGAAATATTTGTTATGTTTCTATAGGAATTAACTAAATGAAAATTGGATTGTGAATCAATATATTTCAATTGATTAAATAATCGGATTCCCTTTCTATCTAGCATTAACGAGATGGCAGCTAGAGCTAGCTAGGGGGGATTTAACGTAATTTTCTATTAAAAAATTTCTTAACAATTGAGAAAAGTATTACCTGAAGAAAGCAAACGACTCATAGATATATTTTTCGCAGAAGATGTATTTGATTCTAAAATAAAAGTATATTGAATATAAACTATACAAATGCATGAAACGACATTCATAGAAATTAAATAAAAATCTTCTATTTAAATAAAAAATGAAAATTTATTTTTTATAAACAACAACATAAAAATCTTTTCTAATAAACAATTAGTAACATTTATTTTAAATAAAAAATAAAAAATTATTTTTTACAAACAACATAAAAATCTTTTCTAATAAACAATTAGTAACATTTATTTTTTACTACAGTAGCAGTAGCTACCAGTTCCGGCAACTAAAAGATGAAGCATGTATGAAAGGGCTCTATACAAAAGGCGCCCGAGTATGCGGCCGCATATGCGATTTACTCAGCCGCATACTCGCCCAAACCGCATATGGACCGAATACTGGATATGCGGTTTGGTCCAGTGCCCGACTACGCATATGCGGCCGCATATGCGGCCGCCTGGGCCGCCTTTCTGAACACTGGAAGCTATAGAGTTATTTCATCTTCACTGCTAAATCCAAAGGGGGTGATGATCCCCATGTTGAAGAATATGTACCCCTTGTCGCACCATACCCTACTAGACGGGGTCAGCGAGCGGGGGGGGGGGGGAGCTGTCTACGGAGACCAGGTGCGCTCCCCCGGTCCGAAATAAAATATACAAATCATTGTATTTTAATATAGGGTATTTGTAAATAAGTAGCAAAATCAAGCTCACATAGATAATATCGTTGATTTACAGAGGTATCGAAGAAATTTCATAGATATCAGTCGAAATCCAAGAAATTTTGGACTGAAAACCATGAATTTCGACCGATATGGGTCGATTTGTTGAAATATCACCGATATTTCAATTCATCTCGATCGAAATCATAGAAATCAACATCTAGGGTAGTTTCCCCGGTCCGAAATAAAATATACAAATCATTGTATTTTAATATAGGGTATTTGTAAATAAGTAGCAAAATCAAGCTCACATAGATAATATCGTTGATTTACAGAGGTATCGAAGAAATTTCATAGATATCAGTCGAAATCCAAGAAATTTTGGACTGAAAACCATGAATTTCGACCGATATGGGTCGATTTGTTGAAATATCACCGATATTTCAATTCATCTCGATCGAAATCATAGAAATCAACATCTAGGGTAGTTTCCCCGATCCGAAATAAAATATACAAATCATTGTATTTTAATATAGGGTATTTGTAAATAAGTAGCAAAATCAAGCTCACATAGATAATATCGTTGATTTACAGAGGTATCGAAGAAATTTCATAGATATCAGTCGAAATCCAAGAAATTTTGGACTGAAAACCATGAATTTCGACCGATATGGGTCGATTTGTTGAAATATTTCAATCCATCTCGATCGAAATCCTAGAAATCAACATCTAGGGTAGTTTCGACATCTGGGACCCGTCGAAGCCGAAATTTTGTGAAATTTCAATCCATGGTCATCACTCATCGGATATCAATGAGTTTGGTGAACTCGATAGGGCGATGACTGTTTTTTGCGATATTGTAAAAAGGGTCAATTGTAGCACCCGCAAGAAGCGTTAACCAAGCAAATTTTATTTCAACTTTTTTTATAATCAAGAGGAAGTAATGCCTGGTCTAATCTTGGGTCGAACAAAAGGGGCACGCTTAAAAGATTTGATTTAGATTTGTTTTTAATTAAGTACATCTTTCATATAATTAAGTAAGACATATATAAGAAAATAAACTAGCTAATAACTGATATATACAACACAAAAAGAGAATAATGACAAAGAGAGAAAAAGAATACATGAGAGAGAAACATCACAAAACATAGAGGGAATAAGTAATCCACTCAAGAAAAAATATAAAAGTAGCTAAATATAACAAAAATATATTTTTGTATTTGTAGAAGATGTTCGAATGGTTTTGATAATTTTAGGAGTAAAGAAATGCAAGAAATAAATAAAACATGTATTTTTATTGCAAGGAAAATAAGGCTGAATAGGACCTTAGGAAAATAAGAATTTTGGCTCAAATTGGTTCCTAAAAATGGAACACTATTTTTCCTAGATAGATAGGAATGAAACTAACAAAATGGGTCATTTTTTGGGGTTTATGATGCTATATGAGTTTTTATGTTTTTTTTGAGGTTTTGCAATGTTTTTGTTTTATAAACACTATTCTCGGTGCTTTCTAGACATGTTATAAAACATAAGGCATTTGCATTGTTTTTGGTAATTTTTCAAGGTGTTTTGATTTTTTAATGAATTTTCTAGAGAAAAATGAACTAAAATGAGAAATTGGTCTTTAGAAAATAGTAAATATGACTGAAAAATTCTCTCAAATATACATGATGTCAGGAAATGCTTCTCACAGTTCAATACTCAATCATTTTTTCATTTTTAAAATGATGCAATTTGTTTCCTAAAGAAATCAAAATATCTGAATATTGTAAATTTAATTCAAGGCACACGTAGGAATATCATAAAAATTCCTTAGGCCAATATTCCACTTATGAATAAAGGTACAAATATGGTAAGTTTAGTTTAAGGGATTTTTACACTACGAACTCTAAAAGCTTCATAAATTTACTTCTCGAGCCTATATTCTTTGTAATTATCACATAACCCGTATAAACTTGCTCCTTACATCACAACCCCTGTCATCAATTTTAACTTTGTTTGAGTTAATTGCTTGGGTTAACCTTAGGTTAATTTGATCATAAAAAAGTGGATGATGGATCTTTCGTCTTTTCACTCCTTGCATATCATCTGTTTTCATGACTGCATGAATTTAGAAGCCCCATTTCATCCAATACATCATCATCACCCTCCACGAACAACCCCAACTGCTCTTATGCGACCTTCTCATCTGCCTCCTCTACCTTTTAATGTGGGCGGGGTAATGGCTCAATGTAGGCGCTATGCTCGGCATGACAAGTTTGATATGATGTAATACTCATTTTGTTTCTTTTTCTTTTCCTTTCGTTAAATATATAATTTCATTGCGGTGAGTCCCAAAGCGGGATGTCACCCTTTACTTTTTTCAAAAAAATAGAGGCTCGCATCTCCACCCAGCTCGACCATGCTTCCCTCGAGGACCTCCTCATCCCGATCTTTGACAACACATTCGATACTCTCCTCGACGTAGATTTGGCATTCCGTCTCATGCATGGCTTCATGGCGATCAACGCCACCACCAAGTCGCACCACGATCGTGAAGGTGGCCAAATTCTTGTTGCTGTTTTTGATAAGGGTGTGGGGGAAGGGAAAGTGATGTGGGGATACAGGGAATGGGATGGAGGGGGTGGGTGTGCAGGGAACGAGGTGATCCTCTCGTCGTTTATTCGGGGGGATTACCGTGAATTGTAGGGAAGGAGAGATGGGACTGTGGGGAATGGGTTGGTGGGGCAAGCTGCTGCTTCTCTACAGTATGCTTATGAACGAAATGTGACCTTCGCATTGGCCCTGTAGAGATTTGTCTATGGGTTATGTTCTATCAAAAACATAGGAGCACAAGGACAAGGAGAGTTGTCTCTACGAGCGCTATGCCACCATCGGAAGTGCCTTTCATTCCAACGATGGCTGGCGTATAACCACACTTATTAATGGGGGCTTCTGGCACTCATACGTCGTGGTGCCCGACGTGATGGCCTTCCAACACCACTTCATTGCCCTCCCCGATGATGTGGTCGTAAACTAACCCTCGCTCCGACATCACTTGGTTCAAAGCCTTCATCTTCTCTACCCTTACTCGCAGTATCAACCGCCCTTCCTCGCAATTCCACCCTCTCCTCTACCTCAACCCCCACCAGCTCCTTCCATTCTTGGAGTTTCTCTATGTTTCTAAGGAGGTGCTTCCAGGCATCGCCTCTATGCTATGGTTGAGATTTGATGCCATAAATCTCCCTTACCCATCACTGCCAGAATCCATAAGGCTCTCCGGATGTAAGATCATCCACGTCACCCCGAAACACGAAGTCTAATTATGTGTTCTTCTGGCGGATTTTCATGCTAATATAGGGTTTGGAGAAAGAAGCCTAGGCCATCGACGGGGCTGTAGAGCTCTACACTCGAGGGATTTTTGCTTTTCGGGCAGTGTGCGATCGCATTGTGTGTTTACTGGAATGAGAGTTTGAACTCCTCTGAGAAGGTGTTGTTTTTGAGAAACGAGGATATGGAGAAGTAAACGTCTCATGTATTTTTGTATCTATTTATTTGTAATTTATTTTAGCGCGGTGGATCCCATCTCGGGAGACCACCCTTTTACTTCTAAAAAAAAACCATGTTATGAGACTTTCTCCGTTTCATGGATGTCTTTTCTGCAATGAAGTTCTGATGACATCGTGAAGATATGCATCTTTGGGAGTCTGAGAGTATTACAAGTAAACAATCACAACATGTTTGACTTACGGGTAATGAAGCTGAGGAATTCTTTGTTCTTTAGTGAGGTGCGGAGAAGGGGAATTGGAATGCGAGGAAAGGAAGGGGAGTTTCTGGGAAGAGCAGGGGGAGGTGGGTATGCAAGGAAGGATGAACTCCAGTAGAAGCATGAAAGAAGAGTTGGAGGGGAGTGGAGAAAAAAGATGAATGGCCTAAGATTGTAATTTTAATGAACAAGATGAGCATACTTAACATATTTTTTAACAAAATCTGTTAACTTCAAGGTTGCATAAGGCGGTAGTCCGTACTCCGTCGGCGGGATCACTAAGGATTAAATGATAATTCGCCGACTAATCGGATTTTGTTGGTCTTTAATCGATTTTGATTTTTTAAATTATTTTAAATATATAAATCAATTTTATACATACATTCTTATATGCTTGTATAGATTTAAACATTTTCAATACTATAATACATTCATAAAAACATAACAAGAAAACTACTCCTATTGAAAAATTTAACATTCATAAAAATGAACACCATAAATATACTAACTAATAGCATTGACAATGATTGAATATCATATAATAATAAACCAGCCTTATGTAGATGTTTACAGTACGTAATAACCAAGGTTTTAAAAAACATGCCTCGAGGCGCTGAGGCGTATGCCTCAAGGCTTTTTCAACAAAAACCGCCTCGAGGCGCATGATGCGTATGTTAATTTGGCAACTTACGCCTCAAGGCATTGAGGCGTTGTCGAGGCGGTGAGGCGCTTGTGAGGCGTACGCCTCATCTGGAAAATCAAGACCTTGAAGTATCGGAAAAGGAAGTGATTTTGAGGCTTGAGCTGCATGGAATAAGCTTCTCTATCTATGAAACAAAAGTAGATAGTAGCTTAAAGTCTCAAAATCTGCTAATGTTTGTTTGTACTGCAGCCAACTAAGTTGATATAATGCAATTTCCATCACCAAACTGCGAATAAAACTGGATCAACTTACTACAGGGAGCAAAATCAGCCCATAAATGGAATTGAAGGGCAAAATCAGCCTGCTCTTTAAAGTTAACTGTGGCATCAGTATGTGTATACAAATCGCATATGCCTAATGGGGCAGGCAAAGTACATCAGTTTTATGAATCACAATAGAAATTTAATAGGCTATGATCAAGTAAATCTATTTAGGGCGATCATGATACACCAAGTTAGCGTTAGGTTGACAGCTAGGTCTGATGTAGATGCCAAAAGAGAACCACATAGCCTCCATGTTAGTCCCACACTCCCAAATACAATTTAAGATCTATTTTGAGCTGGGATAAAAATATTATTCATCAATTTTGATAGTTGGCCACTAAAAGCTCTCTTATTTCGTTGATTAATGTTGTAACTTTCATGCTGCAAACTTTAAACTTTAAAGCATTCTTATTTCTAGCATTTTTCTACAAAGTTCTAGATTTGTATAGTTTTTAACCTAAAAATTGAGGCTTACGCCTCGAACGCCTCGAGGCTTACACCTCACCTCATTTACGGGAAACCGCCTCGATCCGCCTCACGTTTTTTAAAACGATGGTAATAACATTAACAACAATACAAAACTGAATATAAACTATTGATGTGCCTTGAAGCCTAACCATCTATTGTCTCTCTTGTGCCACCATACCCTATCAACATGGGTGTCTTGTTGCATGGTTATAAGTGGTTTAAAGTTTAAACTATGCATGGATGACTTTTACAACCTTGAGAAAGTATAAAAACTAAGAAGAAAAACGAAGAGAAATAGGAGCCATCGGGTTGAGCATAGTTTTTTTAAAACCTCATGTACAAATTGGCTTAGTCGGTTCGATTAGTTGGGGGTTGACTATTGGCTAGGCCTAGTTAAGTCAGCTACCCCCCTCTTGACTCGACTAGTCGGTCTATTTCTACAACAATGGTTAACTTTAATAGCTAAATGGATGGGCGTTAATCACATAAGTTGTGATGTAAGAGTTAGTAAGTTTACACGAGTTATGTGATTTTTTTGAGATGATTTTAAATACTGACTCCTTTGTATTAAAGGATTCAGTAGTACGAGCCTATAGAACAGATCCTGTTCAAGTAAGGTCGTAGTAAGGTGATATTACGAAGAATACAATAGCTTACAAACTTTTAAGGGTTCGTGTTGTAAAAATCCCTTCATTCGATACCTCATTGCACACCAATTTTCTAGAAGTAACACATTGAAATAAATACATTTTATTCATTAATTCTAGATACTTTATTACATGTCCGAATAGAGGAAACTTAAGTCCGTATGATAGAGAATATTTCTACAATCTTGCAAAATTAAAAACATATTTTTTCAAGCAGGAGTCTGAAAAATATGAGTCTGCCAATGTACAACTACAATTTGACCAGATAGAGTACATCATAAAAATCTACGCATGGGTTTTTTTCACTTTAACCAAAGGGCTCAAGGTTACAATACTATCACGAGGTGGGCATGTATGCGGGCATCGATGCCAGGACTATGGTGCAATGTCTTAAATGTCGGATTTTGATTTCGTTTCGGTATGACTGAAAAAAGAATTTCGATGGAATTTCGGTGGAATTTTGGTGAAGTGGCCGGAAATTGAAAGTTGCTTGAAAACTCATTTTTCCTATAACTAAGATTTCTAATATTCATCAACTCAATAAATGAGATAGAAATACATAGTTTTTTGCTAATAGTAAGATATTAACGTGATATGTGACATTAATATTTCATTAAATCGCTCAAACAGGAAAAAAATAGTATACTGCTCAAAATCAAAATTAGATTTAGAACTGAATTAGAAGCCATTAGTTTCACCTCTTGAATACGAAGAGAATGGTGATACTTGCAATAATAATAGAGAAAAACATAGGCCAACAAAGAGTACTAGCAAAATGGTATCTTATGTAAGAAATTAAGTATTTAACTGATAGGTCAGAACTTGTATCTAACTAAAATACTTTCGACATAAAAAATATTTACTTTTAGGAATAAAATAAGGCACGCATACACTCACAAACACAAATCGGTGTAGCGTGTACGTTTAATAGATGCATTGTATAGCTTGTGTTCATAAAATATATGCTATAGAAGATACAAACAAATCAACTAACACGAAGAAACTACATAACATTCACAAGCACAATCTATATCCAACCCGATAGTAGGTAAATACTTACAATCACAAAATTTTGAAGGTTGCTAACAACCAAGTCCCCACGTAACCTTACACACTCCTTGTAGTAGAGAAAAGCCACAAGAAAGAAAAGCCTTAAATTTCGGATTTCAGTTTCGTTTCTCCATGTCAGGAAAGAGAAGTTTCAGAGAATTTTGGTGAAATCGTCGGAAATGTTGGAAATGTCTTTAAACTGGACTTTTTCCCAAAAATTAAGATTTTTAGTATTGCTAAGTCAATAAATAAAATAGAAAGCGTCAAAAAAAAAATAAATAAAATAGAAATGCACTCTTATTTGTAAATAGAATTGTAAATATAAGTTTTGAAGAAATATTATTATAATAATCATCACACATGTTGACATTGAAAGAAACGTGTTGCCTAGAGTTAGAGTCGTATGCTAAACTGGAAGCAAAAGCTATGATAATCACCTTGTTAATAAGAATGAGATGACACATATAGTAACTACTAATCAACACACACACACACACCGTCACACACATATATTGAACTAAAGAAAGAATAAAAACAAAACTCTTCAATTAAAAACTTGAATTTAACCCTTAAATCTTATGGCTAACTGATTTGGTTTGGATTTGAATCTAAATCCAGATACTAACTAAAGAAACTTCTTCAAATAACATAAACCACTCTAACAACTCAAATTCGATGAATAAATAAGTGAGAATTCATTAATATATGCAAATTTCGATGAAAGTGAAGGATAGATTCCCTTATTTTTATTGTTTCGCAGAAGTGACATGCAATTTCGATAAAATTTCGTTGACATTTCGATGATATTTCATTGAAATCATGGAAAAAGAAATAAGGTAGCGTTTCGATTTCGTTGACCTAGAGAAATGGAAATTTTGGAGATATTCGGTGGAATTTCGGAGAAATTTGAGGCCATGCAATGGTGCAAAATAGGAGAGTTTCGGGGTATTCAGTGCAATAATACCTGTACACGTACGAGAGGAATGCGACCAGGTTGTTGGATATGGGGATTGCAATGAGCCATGGGCACCTCGATCTTGCGACTGAGAGGAGGCTACATAGCATAGGCTGGAAGTGTTAATTCTTCTTGATTGAATGGTAGTAGCACAGGGAGCAACTCAACAACGAGGTTCAACCCCCCTCTCCATCCAATGGTTCTTGTGCTTTGGTGGTTTCTTCCAACATGTTATTCTTCGATTTAGACACAAAAGGGTTGGTGGAGATTGATTCAATGGGATGTCTCCTCTAGATCTTCAATGATGACTTGTTCTTATAAGGAGTCTTTCTTGCTAGAACTTGAGGGTTTAGGCCAATCGATTGGTGCGGGTTTAGCTGAGAACTGGACGCGATTAGGAGGGTTGTGATTGGTGGCTCCTTCAGCTGGTGGAAGAATCAAGCAAGCTCTGACCACCATGTGTAATAAGAGGTGTGTGGTTATGGGAGTTAGAATGAAGAAGCGATGGGGAAAGAGAGTGGTGGTGATGATGCGAGTCGAGAACGAGTGGGACTACTGGGATGAAGTGCCGTGAAGGACAACCGAGGAACAACAGAGAAAACTCGGGTAAACTAGACAAAAACAAAAGAAGATGGAGATGGGAAGAGTACATATTCGATAAGAAATTGACCATATCCTGATTTTGAGGTATGAATGCTCGATCTTCACCTCAAAGCAGCATGCATAACTGCTGAAGCTTGAATGGAGCTAGGAGCTTCGTTGCAAGTGAGGGGTCACCTAGATCACACCACAACTACGTTCAAAGGCCGTCATCAACTCATCCATTTCCTACTATCACTAGGAAGGGGAAGTTGGAGCTCGAGTTTCGCATATGGTGAACAAATCAAGTACTGGGGCATTGGGGGCTATATACATGAGATTGGGTAACGTTGGATTTGATAGTGAAGTTAGCAAGGATAAAGGGAGAAGGGCAATGAGGGGTGTACTGGTGATTGGGAGCATTGAGAATAATGTGATTTGGGTTTGGTGTTTGCAAGGACCTGGAGGTTCGTGAGGTTGACGGCGATAGTTATGGCAATGGGTTTGAGGTTCGTTCGAGGATGAAGCGATAAGGATGACAACTGGGATTTAGGGTTTTCGAGTTGTGGAGATGTAGGAATGAAG
The DNA here is from genome assembly GCA_037367405.1 of Ottelia alismoides. NCBI lineage: Eukaryota > Viridiplantae > Streptophyta > Magnoliopsida > Alismatales > Hydrocharitaceae > Ottelia > Ottelia alismoides. The sequence continues at coordinate 749,146 of JAZKJV010004649.1, read as the reverse complement.
CGATGATTTTGGGGGAGATGGATGTAAGTGCTTCCTAGTGGGGGCACACCAAAGGGGTGAAGTTGACTGTGAGGTTAATGCATGGGTAAGAGCTAGTGCTTTGCGTGTCAAGTGGGTGGCCAATCGACGTGTGCCATTGATCTTAGTGAGACCAATTAGGAGGCTATAAGTGGCGGGGCATGGGATTTTAATATAGGACGTATCCTGCATAGAAAAAAAATAAGAACTTAAAATAACATAAAATCAAAATATAATATTACACCTCAAAATAAAATTAGTCTAACGGGAACTTGAGATCTACAACTTCAGTGAAGTACTTAAACTCAAAATAGGTCATTTGTAGATAGGTATATTTTTTAGGTATTTTATAGTTGTAAAAATACCTATATTTCGTGGTTCTTTTATTTTCCTAATAGACTGTAGATATTATATTACATAAATATATTATACTTAACATATATTTCCTTTTTTTTGGATTCTGCTTGGATTTCTGTTGTATTACTAATCTCCTTCTGCGTCCTTCTACCCCATCTCCCCCCTTAAGTATTTCTCGCCTTCTCCGTTTTAGTTAATATATACTTGGGGCGAGCACCAACGAGTGCGTCCCCCTTTTTTGAGCCTCAAAAAAAAGTTTGTGGTTAAAATAGATAGGTATATATTTACATAGATGTACATTATGTTAACATTTTTTGGATTTTATTTTTTGTGATTAATTAATATACATAATATATATTCAAAAGCAAAAAGAAATATAAAATAGTTATTTCTGTACATGAAAATGTAAGTTTGTTGATTATGTGTATTTTTTGTACGTGTACTTTCTCCCGTTCTCTTTATTCTTCTTTTTGGTCTTGTTGTATGTTTTCATATTTTTAGTTTTTGTATTCTTATATTTGTTTTCATGAAAGCAAGAATATCAATTAAATATGCAAGTGCAGATATTTGCTAAGATTTCTAGCTCAATTTTCAGTTTTTTAGGTGCATGAAATATGATTTCACCGATGGGGAGATGGAAAGCACAAGTCTGTTCCAAAGGAAGATGTAGATGATTATTTACAGGAAAGCAGAGGATGATCCTCTTGAGGCATACACCACATACAGTTGGATAATGGATATGTAAATAATGTTTATCGTGCTTGCAAAACCATATAAATGGCGTTCTATTATTTGTCACTGCGAATTTTAATGTTTAGTTTAATTTTAGCTCTATGAACCCTCATTCTAACTCTGTTCTTCTTAACATCCACGTGGCTATATTATGCCCTTGGGTAGTAAGAGAGCATAAATTCTTATGCACTGTAGTCCCCTTCAGGTTGATCACACTATCCTGATTGTAGTTGAATCAAATGTGTGCATTTGTTTGGTCGTTGGTGTATCGAGGGTAGGAAATATTCTAGGTTTACGTTGATCTCTATCAAATAAATTACTAATGAGATTAATGTCATTATGTATATTAAACTGGGATTGATGTTATTACATCAAATTGTTACAGTTATATCCATTCGTTAGTAGATTCTTTATATCTATTTTTAGGAATTAACATTGATCACATCATGGCTTGGCCATTGATTCATTTTCCCTCCTATGATGTTGGTTGAATTTAAATCGTTCACAGTGGTTTGTTTTAGAGTGCGTTCATCTCCCCAACTTCCACATGTATCTCCTCTCTTTGGCCACATACCATGCCAATGCTAGAAATCACTTGACTTGCTTGCCTATTATCTATGGTCGATATGCAATATCTGAAAATACAAAAAGTTAACCTTACTCTTCGCCCTTGAGGCTATTATTAATGTGATTCTATACGGAAATTAAGATCAAGTCTATGTTTTTACCGTGCTTAGCTCATTCTAGATGAAATCCCTTAGTGGGTAGCTGCCCCAACACGTACCTATGTCTTGCACTGAGACCCGAGCCTCATGTTATTAAGAAAGCAGTGGCAGTATTTACTCATTTAAACTTCAGGGCACCCTTTGTATGGGGGAGTTCGTGTTGCATAAGGAATTAATGATACGATTTCTGGGACACGACACATGGTGTCCTATTGCAGGGCATATGCGAGAAGTAGGTGGTGATTGGTAAGCAGATGAACTTCATTAGTGAAAGATAGAATGGATCACGTGATTTTGATGGTTATAACTGATACAAATAATAAATCCTAGTATGAAATGCGAGAGGTTGGAGAGGTGAAGTGAAGAATGATGGGGATACATGTAGAGTATGGAGGCGTGGGGCCGCATCCCCTTATAGGAAATTAAGAAAGTTGGCATCATGCGATGAACATGGGATGAGTTAGGTAGGGACATATTCATTTTTTTTACTTTGTATGAGTTGAGAGGGATTTGTAGATGGGGTCTCCCGTTGATTGTTTGAAAGTTTGTTTTTCTATCTGTGGACTTGTGGGAGGTGAAGATCATGCAATTGTCCTTAAGCTATGTTCATGCAATTGTCCTTCAGCAACATACTTTGGATGATTGTACTTTTGGAGGTATATTGATTTTTTTGTCTGGTTGATTAATATCTGATGCATGGGTTTTAGGCAACTCTGAGATTAATGGCATCCATCATGGAAGTGCATTCCTTTCTCTTAAGAGGCAACACTAATATCGCACTCCCTATAGGACCATCATGATGGGTGCTTAATTAGAAGTAATCTTTGCCATTTTAGCATGGTTGACGAACATGGGCTAATGGATCTCTTGGTTCTTCGGTGCATTTGGACATGAAGGAGCTTTACTATTACAACAACAAAGCCTTCTCCCACATTAAGTAGGATTGACGTCATGGATTTTTTTACCTCCATTCAGATCTATTATGGGTCATTCTCGGACTTAGATCTAAATAACTAACATCCCTTCGGATAGTCTCCATCCAACACTTCTTGGCCCTTCCTCACACTCTTAGTCGGCTCAACATCTCAAATCTTACATCTTCTAGCTGGTGCATCGGCCGACCTCCTTTGCAAATGTTCAAAACACTTTGAGCGGTCTTCTTTCATCTAATCCTCGATCGAACCTGTACCAACTTTCCTTCTGATCACATCGTTCCGAATTCGATCTTTTCATTGATGTCCACACATCCACTGTAACATTGTCATTTATGCAATCGTCATTCACTAGAGATGTCTATGGTTCACAAACTAACATTCGGATCCATGGAGCATAGCATGTCTCACCGTTGCTTTGTGATACTTTCCAAGGTTCAGGAAAGCGGTATGCGTATGCGTTCGGACATGTCACTGAATAGCGATTAAGCAACATGCGGGGGCATTACTTTCCTTTGATTTTCAAAGGATTTTTCTCATCACATAGAACAATAGAGGATCTCAGCCACTTTAGTCAATTTGTATTTATTCTACGAGTAATATCTCCGTCGATTTCCCCATCATGTTGCAAAATAATTTCCAAGTATCTAAAAACATCTTTCTTTTGAATATTATCTTCTCCAATCTTCGCGGATTCCTTCACCGGTGCTTCCATCAAACGCGCAATCGGTATATTCAGTTTTAGGTTTTAAACCCTACTTATACGAAATCCTTTAGTCTCTAATGCATATCTCCAAACCTCATGTTTCATCAACCAACACAATATCATCGGCAAACATATACCAGTGTTTTTCCTTTCTGTGTCTTTAATATGTTGGGGTGAACACCGTTGAGTGTCTCCCCCTTTTTTTGGGCTTAAAAAAAACATATACCAGTGTTTCTCATCTTGAATATGACCAGTCAACTCATCCATAATCAAAGTTAAGTAAAAAGGAAAATGGACTCAAAAATACGAGAAATTGGGTCCGTATGAGGCACAAAGTTGAAGCTTGATACATACCAATGCTGATGTCAAAATAATCGGTCTTCTCATGCTAGATCTTTTTTTTTTGAGGCTCTTCTCATGCTAGATCTTTACACAACGGGTCTGGGTCAACCGGACAAGCGATTGGCAATCGGTGCTATGTTGTTGGAGTGGTGGATTTACGCATCTTGTTTGCAGGAGACCAAGGTTGATTCGTGGGACAATGTAAGATGACACTTCGTCTCGGGTCCCCATCTCATTGGGTTTCGTGCGGTGTTGGATGTGGCCCTATGGGTAGTGCTGGTTGAATCGTGGTTGCATGGAAGGAGAGCTTGTTTGACCTGGTGGAGGAGGTCAGTTTGGTGCACTCGATTAAGGTGCTCCTGCGCGATAAGACTGATCGGTTGATATATGCCATCTCTTTGATGTTTGGTGTCTCAGGTGGTTCGCCGAATGTCACCGCTTTGGATGAGCTGAGGTCCATCAGGGAGCATTTTGGTGATGTGCCTTGGGTGATTGGAGGTGATTTCAATGCTACGATATTTGAGGATGACAAGCTTGAAGGGAGGGGTGCACATGATCCTGGTTCAGGCCCTTTCACGAAGGTGGTCGCCGGTCTCTGTTTAGAGAAGGTTGATGCTACAAACTACAAGTATACCTGGAGGAGCTCGTCATCCAGATCCCTTATTGGTAGATTCCTGCCGTCGGTTGAAGTCCTGGAGATGTTCGGTCTGGCGATTGTCGCATCGCTTCCTAGGTCAAGATCTGACCACATGCCCATCTGTCTGGACACGAGCTTTGGCAGGGGGCGCATCCTACTTCAGGTTTGAGAGAAGTTGAATGTTGGAGGATGGTTTCAAGGATCTTGTTTCTTCCTTTTGGAAAAGTCTGTGTTTGAGGGGTCGACGACGGTGGTCTTCGTAGCTAAGTTGGTGACTCTTTGCCAAAGGTCAATGTCGTTCATAAAGGCTTATAGGGCTAAGTGGGGCCTAAGAAAGACGCGGGCCCAACATGAGAGTACTAAATTGGACTTGCTGGCGGATGCCAGGGATCTGGATCAAATCGAGATCCTTAACCATGGTGTGGTGCCGAAAGTGCTGGAGGAGGATAGGATGGGTGAGATCGAATGGAAGCAAAGGACGAGAATTAAATGGCTAAAGGAGGGTGATGCAAATACCATGTTTTTCCATGTTGTGGCGAATGGCAAAAGAAGGCACATCCTCATCCACTCGATTGAGGACGATGGGGTGGACTCTCGCGATGAGGTTGATGTCGCGAGCGCAATCACATGGTACTTCAATTCCATGAGCAGACGGGTTCCTCTGTGTAGGTCTAGGTGGATGGGACTTGGGGTGAACCACATTCAGGACGGCGATGCGGTTGCTTTGACGAGATCACTAAGCATGGAGGAGATCTGGGATGCCTTATTTTCTCTCAACCCGGATGGGTGTCTCGGTCTATATGGTTTTCCGATCTTTTACAGAGAATTTTGGGATCTCTTTGCTGAGGATTTGTTGGCGGTGATAGCAGATTTCATGGAAGATAACAAGGTTTTTGAGAGGCTCAACCGCTCCTTGCTACCTAAGAAGGTTGGGGTCTACTTGATGCGAGAAAAGGCTTTGTTGTTATTGTTGTATTGCTGCGAGTCTCATTAGCCAATCTTTTAACTACAAACTAGTGTATCTCTTGATCTTCAACATAGAGTTGGTATTGTCTGATTCAGTTGGTCATGCGAGATTTGTTTCGAGAACCCTTGGTAGGCGGTCACGCCTTTTGACCACATATGTGATAAAGTTGTTTATGTCCATGCACCGAATTTTGATGAAGGGCTACAAATAAAGTTAGGAGGGAAGCCTGATAAGGTAATTTAATGAATTCCATAAAGAGATTATCATGTTGGTATAGTAATTTGAATGGACAGAAAGGAAGACGCCTTAGTATACCCACATTTTTGAAAGTAACAAAAATAGTGCTCGAAATGCTAGAAGGGGACTTTCTTTATTATGCGGCGATAAAAAATGGCGAAGCCTTCTCCTACTATAAGTAGGGTCGGCTACATGGATTCTTGCTCAAATCCATGTTGAAAGATTCGACTATTTTTTACGCTGACTGTCAACTACCTCACGTAACCCCCACAAGGACGGATTTGAACCCTGGTCTTTTGGGTGGTAGGCACACTGCACTACCACTAGACTATTTAAGTGGGGGTACACAACAACAACAACAACAAAGCCTTTTCCCACAATTAAGTAGGGTCGGCTACATGGATTCTTCGCCTCCATTCAGATCTATCTTGAGTCAATCCCGGGCTTATATCTACAAAACTAAGATCCCTTCGTATGGTCTCTTTCCAACACTTCTTGGGCCGTCCTCGCCCTCTCAAAGTGGGGGTACATTGTAAGAAAAAGTATTTTTCTAAAAAGAGAGTCTTAACCTCTTTTTCGACTAGTTGGCAAGGATGTTGATTGATTGCTTAAAAGAGAAAATGTTATAGTGCTTTGTAAGGACTTTAAAGTAGTCAATTGATGTGACTAGCTAGGTGCTCAACACCATTTTTTTAGCTTGGGAATCGAAGCTGTCAAGGCGATTTGCGACAACATGGCCATGGGATTGTGACCTTTTGATATGGGAGTTGACTCAAAGGTGACAACTTTCTTGAACTATGGTTCAAGATATCGTGATATATCATCAAAATATTTTTTCGGTATCAAATGGTTTGGTGGTAGTGCAGCGTGCCTACCGCCTAAAAGACCAAGTATCAAATCCCCCGTTGTGGGAGTTGCATTAGGTAGTCGACATGCATCATAAAAAATAATCGAATCTTTCAACATGGATTTGAGCAAGCATCCATGTAGCTGACCCTAATTATAGTGGGAGAGGGATTCACCATTTATTTTTTGATGAGATAGAGATATCGATATCTGTATGAATATCCTTTTCAAAATATTGATCGATATATCATGATATGTTGGCGATATATTGATATATTGAGCCTTATCGTTCAAAGTTGATAGGTTTCAGTACAAACTTTCTCAGATATCAATAGATATCGTTGGTATTTCGTCGATACCTATGTATATCATTGATATCACTCATGTGACTTGATTTCCTTGCTTGCTAAGCTACTCTGAATATTAAAAACACATTCTGCTTTATATATTTTGTAGATTCCCGTTTTAAACGGGGGTTTGCCCCCCTTTTGACAATAGAGATGCTAAAGATGACCAAGGAAAGTCAACATATATAATATATATTAATATTGTACGTGTTACCATTTTAATCAAGGCCTTAAATGTCGGTTTCGGTCACCATTTCGGTATCAACCAAAACAGAATTTCGATGGAATTTCGGTGGAATTTCGACTGAAATTTCGGTCATTTTTTTGTACTAGGACCCCCATATTTCGGTCATTTCGGACATTTCGGTCGAATTTCGATTTCTACTGGATATCGATATTCGACAGAAATTCGACCGAATTTTGGTGAAATTTGAGGCCCTGATTTTAATATGTAATACTTGACACTTAATACATATTTATTTATTTTATTCAAGCTCGATATTCTATTTTAGCTCATCTTCTTTCATTCTTATTATGTTTATTTGCTCATTTGTTTTATATCGAATATAGCTCAACATATTATTTATACATAATATTGTGTAACATAAAGATAATGTGCTAAATACATGTTCTTTATGCCTTTCCGCTGTTATCATTCGAGTTTCATCATTTCTTTTCTAATAACTCACAACAGTCACCGGTCTGCAAGTCAACGATCAATACAAGCCGTTGACATCCAGCGATACCTGCGATATAATGTGTATTGGTGTGCAAAATACACCTCATTGTTGCATATAAGTGTGTAAATCTATATTATTTATCGTTTTAAGAAGTATGATGATTCTCATTTGCGAAAAAAATCGTTTGTTGCGTCATTTCCGAGAATTTCCACCGTGTCGATATATTCCCAATACATCCCTTTTTAGGCTGATACATATCGATTCGAAACATTGGCTTGAACTTACGCAACTATCATGAATTTTTAATCAAAACAAGTCCAATATGACTGTATTTAAAGTGCAAAATTTTGCTTACTAAAGCTTGTAAAGAAATAAATTTATATGTTGCGCGATGTGTTAGGAGAAATAGATGCAATATACTTTGTTTCTTTTGTCATGCATTTCAACCTCAAACAAAAAAAAACAAAGAAATGATAAAAAGTTTGAAATACCGTTTCTTAAGAAGCATGATCTTTCATAATTGTCAAGGAAAATGGGCCTATATCCTCGTGTTTTGACTTTATCTGAACACGTATAAGGCTAAGCTATCTGGAGAATATATATCATAAAAACATAATTTTGCCAGGCAATGCTTAATACTCTATTATATTTCACACTGTATGTTTGTTTTATCTCATTAACGTATATGCTATCCGGAGAATTAACATAGATGAATTTATGACGTTTAAATCCATAGGATATCATGCAACAAGGAGATGGGAAAGGCGATTAATCGTTTAGCTTGATTGAACACCTCCCCTAACTGTATGCATATTATACCCCTTCAAGATGTTGCCTCATCCGGGTCTCCCCTGTCGATCACCTTCACAACGATGTATGTGATGTGCATATGAAGAAGTCAAAGACAGAATAAGTATTGTGTGCATACATAAGGTTTGTATGGTTGTATCTTTGCTGATCGGGATAATACTAGAAAAAATCATTATATGTTGGAGACCATATCGACTTTGGAAAGGCAGATAGAGGGGCCTTGATGTATTTCAAAGAGGTGTACGCGCACTACCGATTATTTGGTATCGAAGTTGAGAAGTATAATATAAGGTTACGGCAAAAAGGATGTGTGCCATTTAATAAATAGGTGACAGCTTGGTGGATCATACTAAAAATAAACAAATGAAGCAGGAATGGTGAAGAAAAGTTGAAAAAGTCAAATCATGAGTTCTTGCATGCTACTTGGATTAGGGATTTGCGAATACATTGGTCGAGGCTTCATTGCAATTTAGCTCTTCGTTCTTGCACTAGTCATGAACTGGCTCAGAGGTTAAACTTGCAATTATTGGGGATGACATGGGGAAGAAATCGGAATAAGATTAGGGTTTACTTGTTGCTCGGTGTTGTTGGTCATGCTTAAGGGTATGGTTACGCTGTTTTGCTTTGAAAACATGCCATTATCAAAATTTTTGTGGGGTTGTGGTGTGGGGGAGTTACATTGATGATTAAACAGTGTGAGTGGGTGGAGGTCGTGGTGATATTAATTCCCTTAGGGGGCGTTCGATTGGGGGGTTACCCCCCTCCCCCCTCTCACACACACAAAAACCATATCTCTAACCCTCTAGTGGGGCCCACTCTCTCTCCATAAAAAATACCATCATATCATCTAAAAATTATAAAATACTCAACTTCTACTCACTATTCCAAACTTCAATGCAATCACATCACAGCAATTATCCACTTTTTTAAATTTCAATACAATCATATAACAATAACTACCCACTTTTTCAAATTTCAATACAATCACATAACACAAACCCTCCCAGCTCTAAACCCACCAACCAAACAACAAAACACAAAAACGGGTTATCCTCCCCCAGATAACCCACGAACCAAATACGTCCTGAATATTTTCATTGTCTTTGGATTTTCCTTTAAACAAAAAACTATTATTTCATTGTTTCCGAACTTGTGCTTTTAAAAAGGCAGCCTATTGCACAAGCTCCTACCATGAGAGTTATGGGGAAGGGTTGGTTAACTTTGGATTTATTGTACACAACATTACTTTGCTTTCTAGTCTGTTTGCGTTATCTAGCAACCATGTTGTTATGTTGGCGCTGCTTATTTGGATGGACCTTATCCTTTGTGGAGGATTTTTTTCTACATCGTTTGAGGGACTTCCTTGAGATGTGTAAACTCCTTGAAGATGCAGACAAGTTGGTAGTGGGGAGGGATCACCAACTGTGGGCACAGGGCTCGTTTTCAGTTAAGAAGGCGTACACGGCTTTCAGTGAATTCTACTTTGGATCATGATGGCTTGATACATGGCTGTAATCTAATTTGCAAAAGCAAGAACACACAACATATAAAGGCATTCTTATGGCTTGTTAGACATGCACATCTGCTAAAAAAATTGGAAGAGGGCATACACGTCTTTCGACATGTTTGCTTATACCCTAAGGATGCGTTCGGTTCGTGGGTTATCTGAGGGAGGATAACCTGTTTTTGTGTTTTGGTGTTTGGTTGGTGGGTTTAGAGTTGGGAGGGTTTGTGTGATGTAATTGTATTGAAATTTAAAAAAGTGGGTAGTTATTATGATATGATTCTATTGAAATTTGAAAAAGTGGGTAGTTGTTGTGATGTGATTGTATTGAAGTTTGGAATAGTGAGTAGAAATTGAGTATTTTATAATTTTTAGATGATATGATGGTATAATATAATTTTTTTTATGGAGAGAGTGTGCCCCACTAGAGGGTTAGAGATATGGGTTTTGGGGGTAACCCCATCAAAGTGGGGGGTAACCCCCAAACGAACGCCCCTAAAGTTTATCGAATGCATTTGTGGTATGTCCCATCTTGTGATAATACCCCCAATTAGTAAAAAAACCTACTTTGCATTATGTATTCAACCACTTTGGGTTATTTTGTCGTTGAAAACAAATCCCCATTAAAATTAGTATGGAGCATGGCATAAAATTTAGTTGAAATTTGACCGAATTTTGATTTTGACAAGTAACCAAAGTTCGATTTAAATTGTTGACATTTAAGCCTTTAAGGTTGTCGATAGAGGGACTGGTGACCGAAATGGTCCCAATTTCGACAAACTTTCGGCTCGTCTGGTAATTTCAACCAGTTACAGATATGATGATCGAAACTGATATTTAAGGCCTTGGTGTGGGGTTTTAGGGTTCGAGGTGGGGGAGTTGCATTGATCAATAAACCATGAGAGTCGATGGGGGTGGTGGTGTTTTTAATTTGATTAATATTTACTTTTGCATTTTCTTTGAAAAAGACTATTATTGCAATGTTCCTGGATTTAAGGTATGAAAAGACATCCTAACTCATAGTGTTTGTTCACAACCATAACAACAACAAAGCCTTTTCCTACATTAAGTAGGGTCAGCTACATGGATTCTTTGCCTCCATTTAGATCTATCTTGGTTCATTTTCGGACTTAGATCCAAAAACAAAGATCCCTTTCGGTAGTCTCTTTCCAACTCTTCGTGGGCCTTCCTTGCCCTCTCTTAGCTGGCTCAACATCTTGAAACCCGCATCTCCTAACTGGTGCATCATCCGATGTCCTTTGCAAACGGTCAAACCATCTTAAGCGGTTTTCTCTCATCTTATCCTGTATCAGAGTTACACCAACCTTCCTTCTGATCACATCATTCTGAATCTGATCTTTACATGCATGACTGCACATCCACCTAAGCATTTTCATTTCTTCTATTGTCATTCTCTGCACATGTCTATAGTTCACATGCCAATATTTTGATCCATAGAGCCTAGTAGGTCTTACGAATGCTTTGTAAAACTTTCCTTTGATTTTCAAAGGTATTTTCTTATTACATAGAACAACAGAGGCTCCTCTCCACTTTAGCGAACATGCAATTATTATATGAGTAACATCTCCATCGATTTCCCTATCATGTTGTAAAATAGATCCCAAGTATCTAAAAGAGTCTTTCTTCTGAATGTTATTGTCGCCAATCTTCACATTGATTCCTTCACCACTGCTTTCATCAAATGTGCACTCTATATATTCAGTCTTTGTCGTACTTATATGAAATCTTTTAGTCTCTAATACATGTCTCCAAATCTCAAGCTTCTCATTTACTCCATATCTAGTCTCATTAATCAACACAATATCATCAGCGAATAATATACATCAAGGTATCTCATATTGAATGTGACTAGTCAGCTTGTCCATAATCAAAGTCAAGTGGAATGGAATCAAAGCAGAACCTTGATGCATACCAATGCTGATGTCAAAATAGTCAGTCTTCCCATACTGAATCGTTACACAAGATGAAACCCCATCATGCATATCCTTTATATGGTTAATGCATAGGACATGCACTTGTCTCTTCTGTAAACTCCACACAATATCTCCCATGGGACCGAATCATAAGCCTTTTCCAAATCAATAACAATCTAACGGGTGTTCTTCCTTTTAAATCTATAAATCTCTGTTGTTCTCAACAAGATGATTGCTTTAATAGTTGAGCGACCTTGCATGAATCCGAATTAGTTTTCTTTTACTTTGGAATCTTGCCTCAACCTTCTTTCGATCACACGTTCCCAAATTTTCATAGTATGACTCATCAGTTTGATACATCTGTAATTCGAATAATTTTGAATGTCTCATTTATTCTTATAAAGAGACATCACGATGCTTCTGCATTTTTCAGGCATTTTCTTTCTTTGCTAATAACGTTGAATAAAAATTTTCATCAAGTCAAACCACGTTCACCTAGAACTCTCCTAACTTCTATAGGAATGTCATTATCTCCTATACCTTTTCCATGTTTCATAACCTTCAAAACCTCATCTACTTCCTTCCTTTGTATTCGTCTATAGCTTGCATGATTCAAGTAACTTTTACTACTAGCTATATCTCCCAAAGTGATCTCTCTATTTCATTCCACAACAAAAAACTTATGGAAATACTACTTCCATCTACTTTCTATATCCTTCTGAGTAACAAGCACGTGCCCTTCCTCATCCTTAATGCATCTTGCTTGAGTAAGATATTTGGTATTTCTTTCTCTTGCTTTGGCTAATATGAATATATTGGTATTTCTTTCTCTTGCTTTGACTAATCTGAATGTATTCTTTTGCCCCTTCTTAGAATCAAGATTTTTGTACAAAACACCATAAGCTTTTGACTTAGCTGCACTTACGACATTTCTTCATTGTTTGCCATTTTGTAGTTTGTGACAAATTCCTCTGTTCTATCCTTATACATAGCTTTAAAATAGACTCTTTTAATTTTAAGCTTTTCTTACACTCCACTTCACCACTAAGCCTCCTTTTGGCCTGGAATTTCTCCCTTTGACTCGCCTTGTTTCTCTTTAGCTACCCTTCGGATACAAGATGCTACCACCTCTCACATCTCGTTTGCACTTTTGTTACAATCCCAATATAAGTCTTCTAACATCTTCTCCTTGAAGCTTGATTGCTTCAATTGAAGATTCCACCATCTACTTATAGTTATCTTGGTAACCTTCCTTTTCTTTACCAACCCTTTTATTTGCACATCCACGACTAACAAGCGATGTTGAGTTGTCAAACTCTCTCTTGGGAATACTTTGCACTCTTTGCAGGACAATCGATCTCTTCTCCTCAATGCAATGTAATCTACTTGTGTTCTAGTCTGGTCGCTCTTGTAAGTAATTAAATGCATCTCCCTCTTCTTGAAGAGATTGTTTGCTCTGAAAAAATCATAAGCCGTTACAAAATCCAAGATGACTTTTCCCTCATCATTTCTATCCTCAAAGCCATGGCCTCCATGAACACTTGCATATCCGGAAGCATCTTTTCCCTCTTGTCCATTAAGATCTCCCCATATGCAAACCATCTCTTTGTGGGATTCTTTGCATACCCTTATCCAAATCCTCCCAAAAAAGTTCTTTAATCCTTTCCTCTAAACCGGTTTGTGGTGCATAAACTGAGATGATATTCAATCTGTCTTTTTCGAGTACCAATTTTAGCAAAATAATCCGATCCCCAAATCTTTGCTCCTCAACTATACTATCCTTCAAATCCTTCTAAACAACCACTCCAAGGTTGTAAAAGTCGGTACTCGGTTGGTTAGGTCATTGACTAAGGAATAATCGGTAGTCGGACGACTAATCGGAATTAGTCGGGATTTAATTGGTTTTGGATTTTTTTAATTAATATATATAATATTTTTATACATATATTCTTATATATTCACATAGATTTGTACACTTGTTATATCACAATGAAATAAAAGTAGTTGAACTTAAATAAAACACTATATGTACTAGAGTAAGTTTACTTTAAAAAAAACAAAGAAATAAAAAATAGGGTATCTCTAAGCAAAAATCGGCCGACTAGTGGGCCTAGTCGGCATTAGTCAATACTCGATTGGCCACCCTACTGACTAGGCTGGTAGGACCAACTATTCGGGTTAGTCGGGCGACTTTTACAACACTTAACCACTCCAACACCATTTCTGCCCTTCTCTTTTCCTGAATACCATAATTTAAAGAACGTCTTCTCGATCTCCTTGCTTTCTCTCTAACCCATTTTTTCTTTTGGAGACATAGTTTCCTTCTTTCCATCGTATCTACTATCTCCATCGATTGGCCAAATAAAGTGCGAATATTCCAACTACCTATCCATAACTTGTTTTGCAACCTCCCTTGGCCTAACTTCTTTACTCGCACGCGTCCATCATGCAAGAATCCTTCCAAATTTTGGACTGCATTCGGGCGGCAATGCAACGGAACTAACTTATTTACTCGCATGCGTTCCTCATGCGAGAACCCTTGCAAATTTGGACTTCATTTGGGAAGCGATGTAGCGGCCCTTGCCAACTTTTCATCGCATTCTCGATGCAACTTATCGTTAGTAGGGAAAACCCCAACAAAATCTAAATGTTTGCTTAAATCTGCGTTGAAAAGATCCGATTCTTTTGGGACAAATTCCTAAAGAGTGCTATAAAAAGAACACTATTTAGGAATTTTCCTCTTTTGCATTCGCTGCCGGCTACCTAATGCATGATGTCTTCGTTTTCCCAGGTTTGGGACCGACCATGGCTGAGTTGGTGTTCAAATTGTTCGTTTGAATAATTTGAAACACTTATTATTGGACCATCGTGGTTATTCTTGATTAATGGAGGAACAATAATACCATTTTGTTCAAGAGGATACCAAAGTGGATAATTGATTCATTCCATACTAGAAATAATCACAAGAAATCCTTAACAGATATCCCTATTTCTCAATGATATCCAATAGTCGAAATAATTGGTTGCATCTCATGAAACCGTACCATAGAATTTCGTTGATATCTTATTTTTGCAAAGCAAATCAACTTCTATTTTTGGATAATTCATACCACTTTTGGTTCCATTGTAACAAAGGATTCCCTCCATGCGACGTCTGGGGAAGGATTTGTTTAACTTTGGGACTATTGTATGCAATCTTACCTTGTGTTTAGTGCTGGACCAATCTGGGTTTATGGTGCGCTACCTTACTTTGCCTTTTTTTCTACAAAGAGGCTATGAACTTTTACGGTATGCCAAGGCTTTTTTTTCGTGGACTTACTGGAATGTTTTAAAATATCAGCTTATTGCTTAATACACTCCGGATATTATGATATTTTTTGAGATTCGGACCCTTCAGCGGTTACACATACACACAAAATAAAATAATATATTACATATCTTTCTCAAGTACCATTCATGATTATACGTTCTACCAACTAAGTAGTGTAGACCTAACTAAGGCGTTTGCATATTCAAGTTTGAACTGGACATTGGAACCGAATAATTTAACAAACTTCTCAAATAGTTGACGATTACTAATATTGGTTTATTTCCAGAGGTTTTACATGCAGTTTTTGAAATAGATCTCATGTTGCTTTTAAGCTTATCACATCTGAATATTCTTACACAATGGTCACATCAAAATGTGCATATAAATCACCATATTTGTTTCCTCAAAAATGTCACCTTAGTTGTAACAATTGTCTTAAAATATCACCTACTTTCATTAGAATTTGAATAGCATACTTTGTGAATGCCAAACAGCTGCACCATTTGTCTATTTTAGTAAAATTCTATCTTTTCTTATCAGCTCTGCTTCTGGGATTGCCAATGGTGATATCAAAATGACTTGCGGAGAGAGTCATTCTCTAGAGTCTAGTCAGTCTGAAAATCTTGCATCTCCTAAAGCTGATATCAACAGTGAACATCCAGTTCCAATTGTTGATGCACATGAAAAATCTATTCCATCTACAAAAGAATCTTCATCGACTGTGGTTGTGTTGGACTCTGATGTCTCTGCATCTGCTTCAAATTCACTTAAAGACATCCCATACACAGTGGCAATTATTAAACACGATATAGGTGACCAACATAGAGTTGCTGACATGAAGACTGAAGTCATGCCAAGTGAGCCAGCTGGTACGGGTCTTCTGCCATCATTGGAAGAAACAATTGACTCAAACAGTGGCATTTCTCAATTGCAAGGAAAACTTCCAAGTAAACCCCATAGGCTTGGTGCGAATCATCTGACAGAGGTGCCGATGGTTGAATCTGCAGCTACTGTCCCTAGTTCTTCAGACAGTAGGCCATCTTCTAATTACAGCAATCGTTCGCAGCCTCTTATGGGCCAACAGAAAGGTGATTTCTCTAATGATATATTTATCTGTAAAAGAGATTACTGCATTACAAATTAAGATTTTATGTTATGAGTTATTGGAGTTCTTAAAACTTCAAGATTGTAGATTTATATTTTTTTATGTTATCTTCTCTGTAACAGTTCAAAGTTCATTCTCAGAAATTTACATCAAATTTTGGGATGCGAATATCTGTAAAATCAGGCTTACCCCCAGTGGAATAAATATGTGCTAAAACTGTGTGACAAATGTTCCCTTTGTTGTAAATTTGTAATGTATTATTTTTTACACGCACTATCCTTATTAGATAGTAATCACAATTGCTTGAGTTGCTTGTTGCAACTTGCGGCCATGTGTAAAATCACAAGGGCATTTTCGGTAATAAAAATAGAAAATATTTCACATCTATAGAAAATTATCTTACCCATCAAACTAGTCCTTCCTAGCATTTTACCTTTAACTTGACATGACTTTACTGGTTAAACTCTTGTACTGATGACCCAAGGGTGGCTCACTGTAACTGAGGAAATGCATGAGCTTGAAGACAGTTGAAATGAACACCGTTATTTGGATCAAACTAAGATAACTTGTACTCTATAAATATTTCGAATACATCCATGTTTGCTTAGGAGCAAAAAATTCAGACTACCCTAATATGCATAAGATTAGGATGAATGTATAATGCATAACATGTAACAAGTGATGTGACTTGAAACCAATTACTAGAATTGTAGAGGGTTCAAATTTTCTTGTTTCGTTGCTGGGAATATGTCCTTTGGTCTACACATGACTTATTTTGGGGTAAGAACGGCGTCGCACTTTCTTTGACCTCTTGTATTATCCCTTCACATTAAGGGGCTATGTTGGACGTGCAAGATGTATAAGATATTGGAGTGCAAAAAGCCACGCATACACCCCGATCTCTCTCTATTTCCATATGCGAAACTTATGCACAATTCCTTGTCTTCATCCTCTTTTGTCGGAACTTCTACTTCTTCCTCATTTGAAAGGATGTAATTGTGAAAAGGCATTTTATTTTTTATTTTTAGGAAGATGTCTTTTGTCTAGTAACTGTTATTAGGAGTAGACCTTTTGTTCTAACTCTTATTAGTTCACTCTATGTAAACTATGAAGTTGTTACACCATACATAAAATTTGAAATGTTTGACTGCATGACCTATGAAAATAAATAAAATAGAAATGCAGAGTCAAGAACAATGAGAAAACATAAACTTACGTCGGACTCTACTGCAAGGAGCGAGATGAAACCGCCGAAGAAAGCCACTAAGGGCTGCATCTTCTATTGAATTTCTCA
The DNA here is from genome assembly GCA_037367405.1 of Ottelia alismoides. Lineage (NCBI taxonomy): Eukaryota > Viridiplantae > Streptophyta > Magnoliopsida > Alismatales > Hydrocharitaceae > Ottelia > Ottelia alismoides. The sequence continues at coordinate 731,663 of JAZKJV010004649.1, read as the reverse complement.
ATGAGTACATGGGGTGTGAGGCTCTATTTGTAACCCTACCAATTCACTAAGTCCCACCACTTGACAATGTGGGATTAAACTACTTTTCACTCAGAGAGTCACGCTCTCACAAATATATCAATACTCTCCCTCATGCTGGAGCATGGATGTGCATCTTGGATAGTATAACAATCAACACATATAACCCTAGTGTGTGTATACACATGTATCAAATAAAACTCTCGAGCTCTTAAATGCATTTCCATACGCTTGTGATATGGGGAATCTGCAATTGCTGCTGGGTTCTTGAATGCTTTGTTTAAGGAAGACTGGAAAAGGATCTCTCCATTGGAGATCTCTATTAGTGTTGCCACCATATGATGATTTGAAGAAAGAGCTTCTATCATAAAGCTACTGCAATAGGACTCTCCCAACGAGAGACTCGAGCCAAGCCTGTCCCTTTTTTCAACTCCTCTCTTACCAACCTCTTCCTTTTTTGTTAGACTTTTATTGACTATTATTTTTCATGCAAACTTCCTTTTATGCTTCCAGTGTTGTAAAATCGGTATTCGATATTCAATTGGAAGGATCACCGAATTAAACATTATTCAGATGACTAATTGGATAAATTCAGTTAGATATTTTTAATTATTTAGACTTAAAATTTATGTCTAATATATGTAATCTTGTATATTTGTACATGTATAGTTATTTATTAATGAGATAAACATCCAATCTTTTTGCGTGGTCTTGTTTTCCCCTTGGTATCACCTCCATCACTATTGGGTGCACTAGCACCTTTGGCTTAAACTTTTTCGCCAACTGCCACTGCTTTTTGTAGCACCTTTAAAGAGCTTTTATGCAATGTGTCTTGCCTCCAATTGCCTCTGCTGCTGATCTGCTGCACGAGAGGGTCTTTTCCTTGGGAACTTATCACCACCAACACCATCGCCTGAACCTTGCGCTGTCCCACGCATCCTTGTGCTGTTGGTAAAGCTTCTCCTTCGAGCAGGTTCATTGGGTTTGTCATGCTGTTGCAGGGTATCGTCTCCTTCGCCGGGGATGCAGTGATCTGATGATGATGGCTGCTGGCTGTGAGGTTGACGTGGCAGCAAGATTTGATCTTCAACTTGAGTTTTGAAAAAAGAAAATTGCATATCGTTGAGACAAAAACTCAATGAATAATGCACATCCACTTGGTTTCTGGATAACACTTAATCTATCAATTATTCGAACACTGCATTTTTCTTCAAGAAAGATCCAGAGATACCATGAAGAAGATTGAAACATGAATCTGAGAACAAAATAATATTGGCAACACAAACAAATCACAAAATTGACAACAACTTGCTCTGATATCTTGTGAAAGCAAATCATATAGAAATGTGGAATAAAAAAGAATGAGAAAAAGTAATTTACATGGAACCCTATGCCCTAAAGAGTAGGATGAAACTACATGAGAAAGACACTAAGGGCTCTCTTTATAGCCCCACCAACTCAGCTGTTACGCCACTTAGCAATGGATTAAACAACTGCACATAGGGGCTGTATTACACAAATATCTCAATATGACCATTTGAGTTTCTTTTGCCGTATGTCATGGTCTATCCACTCTTTCCCTTTCCCCGTGTCCTTTTCTGATATCTTCCATTTATAAGAAATCCCTTTACCACTTTCTATTTTTTGTTGAAGTCGATCTTCCACAGTCTCTAAATGATACCTAAAATGGAGAGATATAACATATATTTTTGGGTTTTTATCCAAGGTTGCAAAAATCGGTAGCAGGTACTCGGTCGGTTGGGTCACTGACTAAGGACTAATCGGTAGTCGGGCAACTAATCGGATTTAGTCGGACTTTAATCGGCTTTGAATTTTATAATTATTTTAAACATATAACTCATTTTCATGCATATGTTTACATAGATTTTGTACACTTTTATACTACCATAATAAAATAAAAGAAATAATTGAATTTGAATAAAACATTAAGCATACTATAATAAGTTTGCTTATAAAAAAAAGTAAAACGTTAAAAAAATATGGTATCTCCAAGCAAAAATTGGTCGATTAGTGTACCTAGTCGGAATTAGCCGGTACTCAGTCGGTCACCCTACTGACTAGACTAGTCGGACCTACTAATCGGGCCAGTCGGACGACTTTTACAACACTGTTTTTATCAGCTGTGCCCCTTTGAGATATCGCAATGTCAGTTATGCCCCTATCTTTTGGTAATATCAGTTGTGCCCCTCACTTCTTTCTCCGTTATCGCTTGTGCCCTTCCGTCAGATTGACCGTCAAAAAATTAAAATATCCATGGTTTATTCAAACCATGGTGTGGTTAAGAAGGGTATTATGGTCAGAATAAAATAAGGGGTGGATCTGAGGAGGAGGGGGCAGAGCATGGAGATGGATAGGTTGGGCCGAGGAAGAGGGGCGGAGGAGGAGCTCGGGGCGGAGCTGGGAGGAGGTGCGGGGCTAGGGAGGAGGTGCGTGTTGGGGAGGAGGTGCGGGGCTGGGGAGGAGGTACGGGGAGCTCAGGGTGGAGCTGGGAGGAGGTACGGGGCTGGGGAGGAGGTGCGGGGAGCTCGGGGCGGAGCTGGGAGGAGGTGCAGGCTGGGAGGAGGTGCAGGGCTGGGAGGAGGTGCGGGGCTGGGGAGGAGGTGCGGGGAGCTCGGGGCGGAGGAAGAGGGCAGGCTGGGGGTGGGGGAGGAGTTCCGGGCGGAGAGGGAGGAGGAGGTTGGAGGAGGAGGAAGAGGATGGGGGAAGAGTGGGAAGAAGAAGATGATGAGGAAGAAGGTGTAAAATGACCATTGAACCCCTTTTTTTAAAATTAATTTCGCTTATGTCCTCAAAGTTAACGTCCGTTTGCACTTTGGATGGACGGTCACTAACCCGAGGAGTACAAGTGATAGATTAGCAAGAAGTGAGGGGCACAACTGATATTACCAAAAAGATAGGGGCATAACTGAAATTGCGATATCTCGGAGGAGCACAAGTGATAAAAACCCTAGATTTTTTGGGTGGTAGGCACATTAAATATGTGCAATTATATGTGATAGACATAATTTATTTTTTCGTAATAATTTACATTAAAATGCATTGACTAAATGTTTCTAATTAGTCACATGAATACCATTTTCTTTAGTCATTAACCTTTTCGAACTTTTGCATTATTGCCTCCATATTAGTTTCAGTTCATTGTATTTGGCGATATGCCAAGTCCGAATTGTTATTGGACACATTTTGTGGTTTTCATTGATGATTATAGTATAGTTTCTTAGGTTTATCTAATAAAGGATCTTTCAAAAAATCAATTTGGTATCAATTCCTTCTTTGTTCTTATTTAAACATTTTCTCCTCTATTATATTACCTTTTAGATTTGAGAATGCTCCGGAGTTTTTGCCTCGTGATTTGATTTCTTTCTTTGCCTTTTTGGTACTTTGCACCATACTTTGTAATCTATATACCTCACAACAAAATGAGTTGCAAAAAGGAAGATTAGACGTCTCCTTGACGTGTCTTGCACTCTTCTTTCCCAAATGAAGGTCCCTAGATCTTATATGGAGATGCAACTTTTACCACTACTTGATTAAGCGCTCATCCGTCATTGATTGCATCTCTTCTTTTACTCTTATTCATCCTAATGATGCTGCGTTGTCATTGGATTTGTGTAGTTTTTATTGCATAACCTTGATCACAACTAGGGTTTAAGATATCGTGATATAATGGCGATATATCGTCGATATATTTGTATCGACAAGATTGAAGTGCCAATATACATATGTATAGCTTTTTCTAGGATATCGATCGAGATATCATCGATATATCACCATATCGAGCCATATCACTAAAAAATGATAGGTTTCAGTACAATGTTTCTTGGATATCAATTGATGTCGCCAATATTTTGCTAATATCTATGTCAATGATATTACCCATGTAAGCTCGATTTACTACTTATTTAGTTACTCGTAGTATTTAAACATATTAATCATTTATATATTTTGTTTCGGCGAGATGCCTGTCTAGTAGGGTATGGCAAGGTTCGAAATCTCGATTTCGATTTCGTTTCGGTCCCCTCCAAAACCGAAATTTCGGTGAAATTTCGGGAAATTTCGACCGTTTCGGTGGAAATGTCGAAAATGACTCAAAAAAGCCATTTGTCGATGATCTTTTTGGAAATTAAGATCTTCTGAGTTATTACATCAATAAATAGCTTACAAATACACACTTATATCACACATATTGCATATATATGCCCCTTAGATCGCACATATCGGTCATATCGGTCAAATCGATGTTAATGTTGATTCTTGACTGATATATACTGGAAATTAATTTCATCCAATCCAAGATCTTAAACATCTTACAAATGCACACTTATATCACACACATCTCTCATCCATGCGCCTTATATCACACCATATCGGTCATGTCAGACATATTGTTGAGCAGTCTGATAGGTACTGGAAATGGAAATCAAAATAACTAAGTTAGCAACACTTAGAGGATATCATTTGTTCATAAAAATAGAAAAGAATTTTTTATTTAAAAATGTAGATAATGATTAATTAAACAATGTTTTGTTCATAGAAATAACTGTCACAGACAAAGTTCGAATGAATTACAGAATTAATTACATACTTACAATAAAGATGCATCTATTTACAAAGATAAATGACAAACAAATGAAAGGAACAGGCTATATCAAATATATAGAAGTTATAGAGTTTTTTCATCTCCATTGCTTAAACCCAAAGGGGAAGAAGCTCCCCAAGTTGAATAATCGATGTATGTACCATCTTGTCTCAACATACCATGTATCCATGAATTTCAACCGAAATGGGTCGATATGTCGAAATATCACCGAAATTTCGGTCGAAATCCAGGAAATTTTGTACTGAGATCCTTGAATTTCAATCGAAATGGGTCGAAATGTATCGAAATGTCGAAATATCACCGAAATTTCGGTCGAAATCCGGGAAATCGATATATATATATAGGAGTTTCGATACCCATGACCTCTCGAAACCGAAATTTCGGCGAAATTTCGCGAAATTTCATTCCATGGGGTATGGTGTGACATGGGGGGTGCTTACATTGGTTCTTTAACTGGTGGACTTCACCCCCTTTGTGAAATGGAGATGAAACAACTCTAATGCTGATCAAGTTAGAATCACATGTCTGGAATCTATGCTCCAATTGGTATTAGTAAGTTAGTAACTGTTCTAAATATATTGATCCATAAATACATGCTCATTACATACTCAATCGGTATTGATTTTCTTTAGTTCATCTAGAAAAGTCTTGTTTCCAATCGATTAGAATTTATCTTCTTTCATTCAAAAATATTATTAATTACGTTCTTTAAAAACTATATATTAATATGCACATTTGCTTGATTTCTGATATAGCCCAACATTTTATTTATGCATAATATGTGATGTAATACAAACATAATGTGCTAGATACATGTGATTTATGTCTCTAAGTTGTTTTCGTTTGAATTTTATCATTATGTTTTTCATACCTCTTAGCAGTCATCAGTCAACAATCATCAATCAATTGTTAGCATTGACAACCAACGATATGTTGGATATAATGTGTATTGTTGTGCTAAATACACATCATTCTTGCCTAGAAGTGTGCATTTGTATGCTATTTATTGTTTTAATAGCTGAGATCTTAATTCGTGAAAAATCGCTTTTTGTGCCATTTTCAAGTCTCCCACTTATATTGTCGATATATCCCTAAATATCCCCGATATATTCTTTTCCAGGCATACCAATGCGATATCAATATCGATATTTCGAACCTTGATCACAACTTTCTTATCAAAATAAGTCGTCTCCTCATGCAATTTGATGTATTTTTCTAGGATATTCACGAAGAGGAATGGTAATCTATGCTATGACCGGATTGGTCACATGTGTTATATTTTTTGGCTGATGTTACCCTCTTTGAGTGTACCCACTTAATGGTCTAGTGGTAGTACAATGTGTCTACCACACAAAAGACCAGGGGTCAAATCCCACTCTTGCAGGGGTTGCGTTAGGTAGTCGACGTCCAGCGTAAAAAATAGTGGAATCTTTCACCATGGATTTGAGCAAGAATCCATGTAGCCGACGCTACTTATAATGGGAGAATGCTTAGTACATTTTTATTTGTTACCCTCTTCAAGTACACTAGTTATCTACATAGCCTTTTGCTGATGTTCCGTTATAGTTCTCACTTCTGCTTCAAGTCTACTGTAGGAGGCGCCGAGAAATGTCCGAATTTGTTTTTCTTCATCTAGTTCTGAACTTGCAGATTGATGGTTGGAAAGCCATCCCCTGCCTGCTACTACTCTGGTTGATTCGTCTTTCTCTTCTACTTTTCTCAAGGATTCTATCGCCTGTTGCTATTCTGGTTGATTCACCTACTTTTTTTACATATCCTTTATTGATGGTTTGTCTGTCATAAATAAGCAGTTCACGAATACGTAACGATAGTTTCTATTCCCTAAGATTATCATCTGACCTTGCATGACAAAAAGTGGAAGCATGTTATGGATTATGAGATGGAAGTTCTCATTCAGGTACATTGAAAATTGTTCCATGTCAGCAAGTGTCATTCCTGTTGCATGTTGTTTTTTCCCACTAACAAGCATTCCCTTATAACTCTCTCAGCATATGGAAGTCTCGATTCATGGTCAAAGGTTTTACCCATTCTTATGGGTTGATTACTTTGAGACCTTCTCTCCCATTGTCAGGATTGTACTTGTCTGAATAATTTTTTTGTTGTTGTGAATACGATTTGTTTACTCTATCGACTTTGAGTAAGAATGTTTTTCTTTACAGTAATATATATGAACTAGTTTATGTGTACCAATTGTTTAGTCATACTGATACAATCAAAGGGGAGTATGCATATATACTGAAAAAACTATTAGAGCCTGGTTTGATAGATTCACCATTGAGGTTGACACTCTCTGATTTTAGAGGACTTATTCTGATCACTTTGTTTTTGCCTGGCGACTTGCTGTTTACGCAGATGATATGATCATATAGGTTCAAAAAAGGAGGTTGTTTTTGTGGAGAACCAAATGGTACGTCTTCATTCGAACATGAAATCCAGTCTGGGAATTATAACATCGCGTTTTTTTACTACCAAAGGCTCCCATACATTTCGAAATCGAGAAATCTCGATGGGAGTAGGTGCCCTATGTGAGCATGTTAGCTGATTTGGATTTGCGAGTTAATTAGCATTATGGAGCGAGGAACGGGAATTAAATTCATATCGTTAGCTTGGAAGGCTAAGATTGTAGTCGACGTCAGTTGACATCTCTAATTACAAAACCAAACATGAAATTTTGTTTTCATTCGGCTTCTTTATGGAAAATCAATGTATTTCCATAAGCATAAAGCAAGCTTAAAAGCAGAAGAAAACAATTATGCTCTATAAAAGGAAGTCCTTGCAAATCCGAAAAAAAGATTTAGATTCATATTTTTTGCTTTATAGATGATGCCTCTAGAAGTAGAGGATTATATCAATCAAATCTTTTAGTTACTTCATTTCTTTTTCTAATTATAGAATCCTTAGGTAAAGAATTTGATTTCTCCCAATCTGAAACAATTTGTTGATAACTCTAGTAAACCAAGTCATCGTTGTCTAATTATTTGGCTTCGATTTCTTATCACAAAACGTGAGGATTTAGTTTCGATTAGAAATATGCTTTTGTAACCTTGCAGATATTATCTGTCACTAAGAATCTTGGTCATATTCGATAGTTTCTAGATGTTGAGGTTACTGTACACTTAGGATGCTCTTCTCCTTTCTCAAAGAAATATTGCCTGGATTTCCCAAGACTTCTATGTTGTAAACCCGCATCTATTCTGAAAGGATCTTAGCATCATACTCTCTGTTGTGATAATTTTTTGAAGATATCTTTATTGGACTCTGTTCGGCTTGGAACATTGTAACACGGAATATTAATATATTTTTACGGTGGGTTCCGTCTTGGGATGCCACCATCTTTTTCATAAAAAAACTTTTTGAAGATATCAAACATTGTAGAAGTCGAAGTAAACTTTTGTATTTTACTGTCACTAGACCTGATGCATCTTATGCTTTTTCATTACCCTTGTGTTCTTTACCCAATGTATTTTTTGGGGTTAATCGAGGATGCAGAAAGGGTATCACTGTTATGACATGATGTATCACATGTATTATGCCTACTGATTTTACTTTTTTGAGCATACTGGCTTTTACTGTGCCTCTTGGTGATGTTTGGTTGGAGTTCTCGCCTCTGCTCCAGGTCTACCATAGAAAGTTTTTATGGCCTAAACTAGAGTCTCATAGCTAGCCTAATTTGATTGGTTCACCACTGGGATTGACACTCTTGGATTTTAGAGGATTCATCTAATCTTTGTCATTGTCAGGCTTTTGGCTTGGAGGTACTTGTGCTTGATGGTTTTGTAAATAATATGATCATATACATGTGATGGCAATGTTGGGATACATGAGACCGAGATATTCTTGCAGATAGTATTAGTAACTAAGGATCTCGGTCATAATCAATCATATTGTTACAGATAGTATTTGTCACTAAGGATCTCGGTCATAATTGAAAATTTCTAGGCATTGAGGTTAGCAAACACTTAGGAGCTCTTGTCCTTTCACAAAGAAAGTATTTCCTGGATGTTTATAAAGAATCAAGGCTTCTATGATGTAACCATCATTTACTATCGATGGATATGCTCCAACTCGATGGAGGATATTGATTGTAGCTATTCTTATGTCTTTTTCTTATTTCCTTTATTGTAGGGTTTTTTCCCTTGTGCCCTTAACTTCTGCAATATCAGTTATGCCCTTCCCTTTTTTGTCATATCAGTCGTGCCTTGACTTCTTTAAAAATTTACAGTTCTACCTTTATGTTAAGGTAAAGTAGGGGCATGACTAATATTACAAATGGACATGACTGTGAATTTTGTAAGTCAGGGACACAACCAATATTCAAAAAGAGGGTATAACTTATATTGCAGAAGTTAATAATGGCACACGTTATAAAAACCCTTTATTGTAAGCCCATGTACTATTAGCACTCATATGTACTTGTGACCTTTGTGCTCTCCATCTATATATCAATATATGAAAGTCCATTGGTCCCCGCTTCTATTATAAACAAAAAAAGAAGAGATTTTTATTCCTTAACACCTTAGTAGAATGCTTTTTGTGGTTCATGTGCACTACGAAGAGAGGGAGAGTACATGTCATGCATTTACAGGTCAATGTCTTGAAAAAATGCTTCGCTTTGCTGCTGACCTTCTCTCCAAGTCCCCAACTCTATTTTGTTACAGCTTAAGAACACTATTCTGTTACAATTTAGATATTATATTTTTTTACGATGCACTTGATCCAAATCAGATTTGTCAGGAAGGAGAGTACTAGTCTGACAGATTATGTATATTAGCTGCATATATTAATTTTTTGAATTGTTAGGTCATATCAGATATTACTATAATTTTCACTAAATTTCGTGATCTTATAAAGTCTTTATACGTAAAAACATAATTTTATTTTTAAAATTTTGGCATGACAAATTATTTCTGCCTTCACAATTTATTGATGATAGCAACCCCATTTTTGTGTTCCTTAATGTCTATGGTAGAGACATAGAATCGATTAATGACTCTTCTCTGTATTTTTATTTATTGTATTTAGTTACTCTGGCATTTTATCTTTTATTGTTACATACCATGTTTGTGCACGTGTAAGGAATGGTGAATGGTCCTGTGTGCGTGCAGACAGCGTGTGTATGGGTGTGCGTTGGGCGGTTTGGGGGGGGGGGTCACACTGGTCTTACAGGCATGCATCTTCCATCTGACGTTCTCTTTGTAAGACCTTTAGATGTCATTGGGATTTTAACTCATTATTATGAGTTAAATTGGTTAGCTCTTCATATTGAATTGACCCAAATTGTGGAACTTCCTTTCATTGTTGAGCTATGTAGCTAATAAAAGCTGTACTTTTTGTTCTGTGTTTGATGGCTATTTTTGATATTTGGTCATATGTAAGGGTGAACACTGGATTGCAAGGGCGTGGTGCACACATGCGTGCATTTTTGTATTGTGTGCGAGACATCATTCTTTTTCAGAGATGTTTTTGTCAAATGCTCTATATGTAAAATGCTTTGTTAGCATTGGGATTGTTAACTTATTGCTTTGATATATTGGAAAACTGCCTTGCCGTATTTTTTCAGACAAATAATAGCAGTTGAATTTTTTAGCACTCCACGTTGAATTGGCTCAATTTGTGGAACTTTTCATTGTTTTGCTTCTGCGGTAAGCTGTAGTTTTTGTTCTGGGATTTCTGTTTTTTTCTAAATCTCCACTCATTTGTAACTGGGTTATGTTTTTATGATTCAGTTGGACTTCACGTATATCTTGACCAATTTGGCTGATGCTTTGCAGTGTCTGTTGGCCCTAGCAAAGAGTGGAAGCCTAAGCAACTAAAGCCAGATCTTGTCAAAGACGCTCCCTCTATTGGAGCTTCCGAAAGCACACCACCTATTTCTGAGACTGGTAGTCAGTTATTACCTTCTGTCATTGTCAATGTTTTGGAAGATTCTACTTCTAAAGCTCAAAAGAAGTTGGGGGAGTTGCATCTCTTTGATCGCGGACATGTTATTTTTCCAAATCACATCCGAGTTCCGGATGCTGAAAGAGCTGGTCTAAGTTTTGGAAGTTTTGATGCCAATTTTGGACAAAAATCAAACTCAGAAAACGAAACTGATGGGGACAAGGACTCTACTGTTGAATCTGTTCAAGATGTTGAAGAAAATGCTGAAGAAGCTCCATTGAGGTTGGAGGATAAGCTTGTTCTTACTTTTAATTGTATTACACTGTTCTTGAAACTCCAGTTTTGTGCAGATCTGGAATGGGAAGGACTTACTCAAGGGTCCATTTTCTGTACCTTTCCCCTGTATTTTTTATGCAGTATTTATGTTTCCATTAGTAGAACCCACAACGTCCTGGTTATACAGTGGTGGCAATTTCACACTCGAGTCTAATCCCTTCTCGCTTTATTTCTATGTAACAAAAAGATAGCGTGCTTGCCGTATTCTATAAACATAAGTTCCTTTGTCAAAGACTAATTTCTGTGTCCACGTGGGAACACTATTTTTCTCATAAGATGCCTGGTTGATGGAATATAACTTCTCACCCGTCTAATTATTTTTGAAACTTGAAATATTATGTTCAAATTAAGTTGCAGGTGGGGTTAAGCTTGGTCCGTTCAATTAATGTCCTTTTTGTTCACTATAATTGATTTCATCATGATCAAGTGTAGTTGTAAAATGAAAAGAGGATGATAATGTTTAGTCTTAGCAACATTCATGACCTCATATTTTTGTTTTTGGTTTTGTCTGCCAAAGCCTGGAATGAAAAAATGCGAGAATTTTGCCAATATTTCTCTTCCATTGCCGGAAATCATGGAAGTGACTTTAAATATCGATTTTTAACGAATTTAAGATTCCCGGTGTTCTTTATCCGGTAATTAAGATAATTGCACACTTAGCTTTAAAAAGGGTTGTAATTAGGAGGATTGACTCATTCCACATCATATGTGGCATGCTGAAATACTAATGTTTATCTTAATAAGTATAATAGACACCTGTTTTTATATGGATTTTATATTCAATTAAAACTGTTTAAATATGACTAATCATGTTTATGATATTTAATAAGGGTTTTGTACTTGGTGGGCTATTTTCACTTTAACATTATTGCAAACAGTAATCCTTGATAAATGAAACCATATACAAACCGTAGATTTTAGACTTTATTAGAAGAAGACGACTCATTAAAGAAACGATAAAGAACTTCCCATAAACAATAATGCAACAAAGATAAGGCGGAATAAGGAGAAATTTCAGTGAAATTAGTAAGGAGTTTTTACATTTTGACGAATTTCAGTAAAGTTTGGTGAAACATCGATGTTGAGATATTAGTTATCTTTTTATTATTCCATGCATTTCCTTTTCTTTCAATGTATATTATATAATCTACCCAAATCTGTTTCCTCTATATAAGAGAACCCTATGGCCTCTTGAATAAACAACTAATTCTTTTCTATCACATGGTATCAGAGCGACGATCTTAGACTTGAGTTCTCATTCCCCGTGCCCTAACCCCACCTGGCGACCCCTCCTCTTGTCTCCTGCGCGCGTCGCCTGGCCGCCAAGGAGCCTAAGCGCCATCCCAACTTAGACCCCAAGCTGTCCTCAAGGTCCATGCCACAAGGCCCTCTTAGAGCCCTAGCTGTCCCGTTGTGGGCCCCTAGCCCTACCAACCCATCGTCGGTAGCCTCCTTAGGACTCCCTCGCCACTTTACAGTCTTTTTCTTGGCTCCACCACCGCGTCCATGCCATTGTTGGGTGTTCTTCTCCATGGCAACCCATCGCCAAGGTCTTCCGGGGCTTTTGGCATGATCCATGGTTCCGTTGTGAGCCCCTTTGGCACTTTTTCTGTGTTCTAGGGTCCTTTTTCGATTTGATTTCGACTGAAGTAGGGTGAGTTCAGAGCGCTAGAACATGTCTCCATCCCTCGTGCGGATCCTGGATTGAAGATGACGGGTGTATGGGTCGTACAGACTCGCTCGATTCGGTCTACTACCTCAATCGTGTTTCGTTTCGGTCGTCTTCTTCATCATGTCAGAAGGGTGACGTCTTCTTGTCGTTTGAAGCCTTCGAGGGTTCGACTCACATCATCTAGATGAATGGGTCCAACTATGAGTTATGGTCCATGCAGTTCTTGACCCTCATGCAATGTAATAACAAGGAGCACATTCTGACATAGACAGAGCTGACATATAAGACACGAGTATGGGGCATCACGCACACAGCTTCTTAGCTATGCAGCAGTGAGGTAGCCTACAAAAGAGGCTCTTCCGTCTCGCCCTCTAATTGGAAGGGCGGTCCAATAGAGGGATAGGTCTACTCCAAAACTACGCCACTGAGACGGGTGAGAGAGACTCTCTAGAAAAGTCGCTCTAAAAGAAAAACCGGCCCGACCGGTACAGGCTAACGAGCTCGAAAAACTAAAACCAAGGGTCCTCCAGCCTAGGTACCCTAAAGAATAAGGGTCAGCGGAACTGGTCTTTAAAAGAAAACCTGTGGATCCCAGAGAGGCGTAAAAACTGCGAGCGCTCGGAAAAAACCCGAGAAAAGACTGGGATCCTAGACCCGCGCACTAAGCGGCTGCTGCCCTAACTGGGCTTCCTAATCTCCCGCCCAGCTGAGGGTCACCGCACCCTCGCACAGTCAGGTGTAAAGGTCACCATGACTGGCACTCTTAATCATTAGCCATCATTGAATCGTCATCACTGACTTAATTTCTCATCATTTCTCAATTTCTGTAGTGATTAACTTTACAGACTTGAGCATCTTGTTGACAATCTTATTGAACAGTGATCCCTAATTAGGGATTCATACCTAAATGATTGATCACAAAGATTTTCAGTCCTTGATCATAGATTATCTCATAACTAGGCAGCCTACTTATTGATCTAGATTTTCTAAGTCATTTCTATGAAATACCCTAATGATCTTTTTTTTTTGTTATGAGATTAGAAGTTGTTTATTAGATCTGGATTCTCATTTCGATCAATGTTAGATTACCAACTTTTCTTATTTAAATCATGGGATTCGGAGTTATTCATTTGATCTTGGATTTAGATTCTAAAATACAACTTTCCAATTCCTATCTTCTTTAACTTATAATTTTTAAAGCTACTTTTTATATCTAAATTTAGTCTCAATTGCACGCTACTTTATGCCAATTTACCCCCAATCATTCACAATTGCATATTGCTTATAAGTGACCACATGTGTTAATTATTCTTGGTCCAAAAAAAATATATTTACTAAATTATTCTCTATCTTAATTGTTCTCCAATATCGGCCTCTTTTTTTTTTACTTCTCTTCAGACAACATCATGCATGCAAGAGGAGTATCAGTGATAAATCAAGAGGATGGAGGTTATCGCTCAGGCCCCAGACATGGTAGTAGGTTGATTGATCAATCAGAAGAGAGTGATTGACTAACTCTTAAATAATACTAAATAGTGACCAATTATAGGTTTGGGAAGTGATCAGCTATGTCCAACATCCAAAGGAGACAAAACATATGATTGAGAGATCATTCCATGAAGGTGATTGATCACAACTCACATTTAGAGAACAGTCCAGAAGAGTACTTTGATAGAGTAACTTGCCGACTGATCAATCTTAACATAATCCCCCGAAACATGAAAAAAAAACAACAACTAGAGTTTTGGAAAACATGAAGAAAATCTCCTGACTAAGAATTCCTCAAGGAGCACAAAAGTCCTCTCTTTGGAACTTCAATATGAGAGTGGAAGTCTTGAATCTGGTGGAACCAAATGTGTAAAACTTTCAACATATGTCAACTAAGTAAACCTCTATAAGAACACATCATCTTAATCAGATAGGCTATTTTGTCATATAAAAATCAAGATCAATCCACAAACACAAGGAGTATGTGTTAAATCCTTATCAACATGTGAGACTCAAATGCTCAGCTAGGATATGTTCCATTTCTACAGGCATCAGTTCATTGAACCATCCTACTTCCCTATTTTGTCCAAACCACACATTAATGTGCCATCTAAAAAAGCTTCATCTTATGTTCCATGCAAATCACACATTAATGTGCCATCTAGAAAAGCTTCATCTTATGTTCCATGCAAAAATTTGGTTTGCAGTGATTATCGATAATAGAGTGCCCATTCTTGTCAAAAATAAAAGAATTTTCAGGCCACAGGTCAACCGGATTAGCTGGGTTAACTTTAAAAGCCTAACCTCCAATTTACATCTATCTTTAAACCTATGTTGGAAATTATTAAATTGATTCAAAACTTTGATTAAATTTATATCACATTTCATCATTTCATCTAATTTCAAAGGTAATATAATAGACTCTGAAACTAAGTTTTAATAAGCATAAAGGCAGCAAGAAGAAGTCACAAATTGTACAAAAACATGGACTAATACATGAACACTTTAATCTTTTCTTGATTTGTAACCATCCAGGAATATTGGTTTATAACTTTATATAAGTCAAAGGATGGAATAATTGTTTAAGAACATGGATTGCAGCAAGAGATGGATAAAGATGTACCTATATTGATCTTCAAATTTGGACAAGATCAACATTTGCATGCATCATTTTCTTCGTCAGTTGTTGAATGGTAGTTTTTAGCTTCAACTTAAGCAGCAAGAGGAAGTCTTAGATAGCTGTTGGCTGCAACACCATTGATTAGAGTCAGTAAATGGCTGATTGAAGCAATTCTTAGAGAGCTGCTGGCAGCAAAGTGGTTCCAGTACCATAGGAATATCAGTTGAAGCAGCTATGGCTGCATGCAACAATTATAGGCATGGTTTCAACAGAAGCAGCAGCTCCAGGAACTGCTAGCAGCAGCAGCTTGGTTTGAACAGGAGCAGCTCCAGCATCTAAGAAACTTAGCTGCTCCATCTGCTGCATCAATCGTGCCTTCATGCTGATGTGAGCAGCAACCTCTTCAAGGAAAAATGGTTGCTGGACAGCAGCCCATAGGCTGTAGTAGGAGGGCTCCAAGAGCTCTGATAATGGTGGATTAGAGAGAAAGGAAAGAAAAAAAATAAAGAATAAGGATAAATCTCATGGATAGCAACAAGAGAGGGTGTAGGTGTACCTTTTTTAGTCATGATCTTGCATGCAAGAGCTTCAAAATGTATATGAGCAAGGATGGACAGCAGCAACACTTCCCCATTTTTTTTCACCCAAAAATAGAGGAATGGAGGCTCTACGACTGGGAAGTTGAGAGAAATTGGAAGAGGGTTTGGGTGATATATATAAGGGGGAGAGGGCATTATTTGTTTGCCAAATGGAAAGGCTTTGGGGGCCAAATGGAGGGGAAAGGGGATGCCACGTGGCTGAGAGCAGCAGCTGTCCTGTACAGCTACAAAAAAATTATTTTTTTAACATCTATTTCTCTCTTTTTTTAAAGACCAAAGTCGCCCGTATTCATGCATCGAGTATCTGATTTCGATGTATAATAACTTGTTTTGACCGTCTCTGAATGACGATCAAAATGAGTATAATATTCATATACTTCGGGTCGAAGATGAATCTCCGAAATTTCCGGGATACGGTCTTGATTGGTTATTAAATTTTACAATTTAAAATATCAAACGACCTCTGATCGACAAACGGTCGATTTCGTTGGTCTTATTTTGCCGAACCGGATTTTTGGGTGGTCTCGGTTTGTTTCGCGGTTTCCGAATTTGCGTCGCGGCTTTTTCGGGCACGCATTACGATGCGATCGATTTTTGATCGATTTCGCCCGAATGACTTTTGATTCACGATCAATTGATCGATTTATGTTATCTAACACTGATTAATAACTTTATTGAGTTATACGGACTCTAATCGGGTCGAGTTCGGGTTTATATAGATCCGGATGTTACAACTTGACTCCTAGTCGTGACAAGTTCTCCCTTGGAGTTGTCAAATGTCTCCTTGTAGGCTACTCTCGTACACATCATGGATATCGTTGCTTCGGCCCCATTTGACGGAAGTCTTATGTTAGTGCTGACATCACATTTTTTGAGTATGCTATGTATTTCTCTCCTACAGGTGACATGTTGATTCCATTTGACTCTAGAGAGGAGATATGTATGCCTCCTATGGCACCTCCACCTCCAATCCCACCCACACCTCCACGACCTCAGCCACCAACACCTGCTCCCGTGGCTCATCTTCCATCGTCACCTAGTACCTTGGCCCACTTGTTGCCTCGTTTCTATGTTCACAGGCCTCCCACTGTTCCACCTATTTATGGATGAGCAAGTGTCCTTTCAGGAGGCCAGTTTACAGGTTGAGGAGGCATGTGATCTTGATATGCCTATTGCTTTGCGGACACGGAGACATACATGCGCTACTTATCCTCTTGCGACCTATGTTTCTTTAGGATAACTCAGAAGATTTCGAGAGAGTTGTCGTGAGGTTGTCAAACATGAAGACACATAAGACATTTCAGGAGGCGATACATGACAACCACAGTTGTCTTGCCATTGACGTGGAGTTGGTCGCATTACAATCACGTGGCATGCAGAGTATTGTTACAACTCCTACATGAGCATCTGTCTTGGGATGCAAGTGGATGTTCACGGTGAAGCATTAAATAGATGGCAACGTGGATCGCTACAAGGCTAGGCTTGTAGCCGTAGGTTCTCCCAGACATATGGAGTGGACTATCATGATACTTTCTCTCAAATGCCTCGCCATCTACACTGCTAATTCTTATCTCTGTTGCAATAACACGGGACTAACCCCTATATTAGCTTGATGTGAAGAATGTATTTTTGTATGGTGACCTGCAGGATGAAGTCAACATACAACTATCGGGGTTCACTACTGAAGAAGAGTGTTATATGGTTTGTAGAGTTCATAAGACTATTTATGTCCTTGAGTAGAGTCCAAGGGCATGGTTTCAAAAGCTTTTGGACTTGATAGAGCAACTTGGGTTCATGAAATCGACTACAGATCATTCATTATTCATTCAGAGGACTCATAGAGGTACAATTGCTATACTGGTTTATGTTGTTGATATCGTTGTTACAAAGGATGATATGCAGAGCATTCGTGCAACTAAGGATTTCCTTGGTAAATAGTTTATAACCAAGGACCTTGGCAATCTACGTTACTTCCTTGGACTTGAGTTCGTCAGTAACCATCATGGTTTTGTTATAACCCCTATATTAGCTTGATGTGAAGAATGTATTTTTGTATGGTGACCTGCAGGATGAAGTCAACATACAACAACTATCGGGGTTCACTACTGAAGAAGAGTGTTATATGGTTTGTAGAGTTTGTAAGACTATTTATGTCCTTGAGTAGAGTCCAAGGGCATGGTTTCAAAAGCTTTTGGACTTGAAAGAGCAACTTGGGTTCATGAAATCGACTACAGATCATTCACTATTCATTCAGAGGACTCATAGAGGTACAATTGCTATACTGATTTATGTTGTTGATATCATTGTTTCAAAGGATGATATGCAGAGCATTCGCGCAACTAAGGATTTCCTTGGTGAATAGTTTATAACCAAGGACCTTGGCAATCTACGTTACTTCCTTGGACTTGAGTTCGCCAGTAACCATCATGGTTTTGTTATGACCCCAAGGAAGTACATTACGGATCTTCTCTCTGAGACAAACATGGCAGATTGCAAGCCTGTCACTAGTCCCATGAACCCAAGCATGAAGTTGTATGATGATGACACATAGGAGGTAGGCAAAAGGAGCTCGTTGAGGAACTCCTTTATGTGGCGATCACCAGATCGGATATATCCTTTGCACTGAGCAGAGTGGGCTAGTTCATGGAGTAGCCTAAACATGCACGTATGCATGCAGTCTATATGATTCTTAGGTATCTGAAGACCTCTCATGGCACTTGTCTTTAAATTAGCAGAGGAACATCACCTGCAGTTACACCATGCATTGATTTAGATTATACAAGATTTCCCAAGGACATGAAGTCTATCTCAGGTTTTACTGTATTCGCAGGGAGCTCTTTGGTGTCATGGAAGAGAATGAAGCAGGCGGTGGTCGTCAGATCTAGTGCAGAGTCCGAGTAAAGAGCCATGCCACACGGGAGTACGGAGATGATGTGGGTTAGATCCGTTTTAACTGACATGGCTATTGATGTGACTCTTCCCATGCATCTTTAAAGCGACAACCATGCTGCTCTTTTCATTGTCAACAACCATGCCTTCCATGAGAGGATTAATCATATCGAGGTAGATTGTCACTATACTCGTGACATGATTCAGAAGGATTTCGTCTCCATCTCTCATGGCCGCTCATTAGAACATGCAATAGACGTGTTTACCAATGCCCTACCTAGAGGGTCATTCCAGAGGTGATGCTCCAAGTTGAGCATGGTTGATTCTACGCTCCAACTTGAGGGAGAGTGTTGAGATATTAATTATCTTTTTATTATTTTATGTATTTCATTTTCTTTATGTAATTTTCTCAAACAAATTTCTCCTCTATATAACCCTAGGGTCTCTTGATTAAACAAGTCATTTTTTTCTCTTCACAATCACTAATGTAAGGGTGATATCGTGAAAAGAAAAAAAACATATAGGGTTTTGAAATTTCTGGGCTACTGAAACCAAAATTCGACAAAATGCCATTTAAATAGGGTGAAATCGGGTGATATTGTAAGAATTTGTGAGTGGACCTTTGCTTTTTTCCTAGCAAAAAAACCTATGGTACTCACGTTTCCTAAACATAGCTTACTAAGTCCCACAGCCTGCATTACTAGTTTATGACAGTTAGACTTGCGTGACCAATCTCTAGAGCAATGAACGTCTAAACTAAAAGGTGGTACATATCCATTTTATGTTACTAGAGTCAACCGGAATAGATCGAGAAATGGTTCAAATCAAGGCAAAATCCAAAGGAGCATTAGTAAGCATTAAAATCAGAATTTGCATTACACTAATTTCTTTTGCAGAGATGTTTTTTAATGGAGCTTGTGAGGATTGCTGATGTAACTAAAGACGGCGATCAATAAATTTCTGATGCTCCAAACTTTTTGTTGAGTGTTAGTTGCTTTCTTAAAAGTATGATTTTCCTCTCTCCCATGCATACTTAGTGCTCCGGATATTACATCGTCCGCTTAAACAGGAAATGTGCTTCCTTTGCTGAGTTATCGATTTTTCTTTAAAAACACAAAATTTGTATATACATATTTATCTATTTGGCACACTTTTCTTTTAAAAGTTATGCTTTTGCTATTTCTTCGTTGCAGTCCTCAGATAGCATCTGTTGAAGTTGAAGAGGGTGCTACTTTTGATCACTCACAGCCTCCTGAGCAGATGCCAGAAGCCTTGTCCTCGGAGGATGCTAATATTTCATCCACCATTTCTACTGAAAGAGAATTTGGTCAACCAAAACCAGGAACTATTTCGGTTCCTGGTGCTACCGCTTCCCAATATTCTGTGATACAGACTGTGCCGACATACTCAACCTTTGGATTAATGGCACCGGTGTTTGGGGGTCAAATTGCACCCTTTGAGAACCCTGAATCACAGGTTCGTGATGCATCTCACCTTCCAGGCACTGTGGTAAGCATCCCACACATTTGTCTTTAGCCTGATTCCTGCCATTACACACACATATTGGTCAACCTGCCATTACATATATTGTATGTTTTGAATGGAAAAAATACACATGCCTAGTTGTTAACGGTTGTTTCTTTTGCTGCGCGCTTTGATGTTTGATTATCGACCCTCACCTTCTTTTGAAGCAGATTTAGATTGTTCCATCATTCTATGTTTGTGCTGAGGCATATCCGAAGGTGAAGACTTCCACCATATCTTTAGGGGCAGTTTGTTTGAGGAATAAGGAGGGATATCTCTCCTTATTCTTCTCCCTCCTTAGACGGTCAACGTTTTGGTCATGGAGTCAAAATGAGGAATATAGTTTCCCTCACTAGTCCTCCATCATTGGCCTCTCCGTCAAAAAAATACAAATAACTACCACTTATCCAACAATTTTATCTAAAATAACCCCCTTATCCCTCCTTATCCTCTCCCTCCTACCGAACGGATAATAGCAAATAACTACCAATTGTCCCTCCTTATTTCTTCTTATCCTCTGCCTTCAAACGAACAGAAACAATATCTTATCCCTCCACATCCCTTCTCCTTATTTCCCAAGGGTTACAAACCTGTGAAATTATCGCAGATTAGTCAGATGCTTATCTTGCCCAGCATCTGGAATAATTGCTACGCTAAATGCATGTTTTCTATAATGGACATGTTATAATGATGGCAAATAGAGTCGCCACATATAATCTCACCAGAGAAAAATTAATTATGTATTGGCAGATTATTCTTGTATAAGTGCATATTTTTTTGAGGCATAAAGGAGGAAGACGCTAAGGTGTACACCCCAACTTTACTAAAAAGGAAAAAATACCAGGGAAGTACTTATTTATAGCGGAAATTAACTTTTTCTCTTGTTTTTCCTCTAGTTTTTCCTTCCTTTAATTTGCTCCTTAGTTTACCTAAACTGTGAATGGGGAATGTGTTGTATAAGAAACAAAGGAGCAAATTAAAAGAAGGAAAAACTAGAGAAAAAACAAGAGAAAAGGTTAAAAACAAGAGAAAAGGTTAACTTCCACTATAAATACGAATACTTCCCTGGTATTTTTTTTCTTTTTCAGTAAAGTTGGGGTGGACACCTTAGCATGTTCCTCCTTTATGCCTCAAAAAATATGTACTTACACAAGAATGATCTGCATTTTGTAAGCTCTTGTAGTTGTATTGTATGTGATTCAAAACATACAATAAGAACACTAATTGCAAGCTCTTGCATTTTGTAGCTTGTGACATTGGCTATTAGGGTTGATATGAAGTTATTCCCCCATGTGAATGATGATTAATTTGTATATAGTTTTTTTTAGGTAGTGGGATACAACCCAAATTTGTTGGAAAATGCTTTGTTGTTGTTGAGTGGGATACGACCCAAATTTGGATGTAGACCGATCCAATATGTTCGTAGACTGCAGAAGGCCGCTCTTGGATGTAGTCGGGTCTGTCCTTAGTGCATACCACCACCCTATTATGTGAATCTTGCCACATATTTCTTTCGAATACCATTTGTCCTTCCTCACTACTTTTGTATCTAGCTTAACATGCACAAAATGAATATGCTCTATTTATGCATCAAACTCAATATACACAATCTATGGCATCAGCAAAATGCCTCATATGTGACCACAAGATAGGCCTCACCTTATGTCACATACGTCTTAACCCCTAAGATATATCTCCACATTTAACGCTCTGTGGATGAAGTAGAGATGACTTTCAGGTGTTCTTTGAGTAAGAAGATAACTCTGAAGCTCAAAGAAAAATACTACAAAGCAGTGATGCCTAAAATATTTTTATCACAAGAGTCAGGCAGTTTATTACAGAGGTGCAGAGGGGACAAATTAACAAAGCACGTACCTTGGTGCATTGGATGGAGTAACAGAGCACGTACACAGGAAGGTACTTTGACGTTTCTTGTTTCTCGATGATATTCTTTAGTCGCAAAGAAGAAATAAAGTCAAGAGGCCTGGGTTTTGGAGGGAGGCTTTGGAGTACAAGGGTTTCTGACCAAGTAGAATCACCATTCAGTATAGAATGGGAGTTTAATTGATAATGAAGTTAAAGATGTGATGAATGCAAAGCTAGGAGCACATTTTTTCGAAGAAGGATTGATATTCAGTTTCGATATTTCTAAAAGGACGGAAAAACTGATGGACATGTTACGCATAGCAAGGTTTAAAAAACGTGAGGCGTATAGAGGCGTTTTTCCAGTATCGCCTCGAGGCGTAAGCCTCGAGGCGTAAGCCTCACTTCATAAAGAAAAATTTTCATAAAACATGTTAATTAATCATAATTATATTTTACAAGTCCTAAAATATTAAATAGTTGTGATAAAAAATAACTCCGATGACAATGCAAGCTTCTGTGATTGATGTCAGAGTAGGTAGGAGTATGGACATTCCTCCAGCAAACTCTTAGTTTCTTTAAATTGGACCTATATGATCCAGCAACCTAGTGAACATCAGCATCTTGGCTGAGCTATTCTGACTCTTTTAGTTGATCATTGATCCAAATATTCAAGCTCTATTTATTAGCCTCCTGTTTTCAAACTCTTTGCATAGCATACAAGGGTTTGGAGATCTTCAATTGGAGCGAACTATGGAAGCTTGTTTTATTTCTGTTGAAGGTGGTCCTGCAAAGGATGGATAGACCTCAAAGTAAGACTACACAAGAACATGTATCTTACTTTCGGCTTCAACTTGCATTTTGGTTCTTCTCCTTGGGAAGATTTCTAGAACCATCATTTATCAAGTACAGTTTTCATTTATTTCCTATGTCAATGATAAATGTGGAGTAGAGCAGTGTGCAAGCAACCTGCAAGCTCCTCATAGATCACAGCCAAATAACTCACGTGAGCTAAGCTAACTACTCAAATCTCATTTCAAATACAAGACATAATGATATCTGTTTACCCGTTAAAAAGGGACTGGAAAGATCGTTCCATCATTGGTTGATTAATGAATTTATGTCAAACCCTAACTAATTAGAAATGACCCACGAAAGTAGAACTGATTCATGAGGCAGCGCCTCACTTGCGCCTCACGCCTCAGCGCCTCGAGGCGCGCCTCATGACATTTGAGGCACACGCGTCACTGAGGCTGCTTGAGGCGTGCGTCTCGAGGTGTTTTTTCTGAAAAAACGCCTCGAGGTGTACGCCTCAACGCCTCGAGGCGTACGCCTCAACGCCTCGAGGCGCATTTTTAAAAACCATGACGCATAGATTGAATGCATGTGAATGAATTGGACGGTGGATTCATGTGTTCTTTGGGATAAAAAATACCTTTGAAGCTTAAGAGAAAAGAGTATGAAGCTGCAGTGATACCTGCAATGCTTGATGGCGTTGATTGTTGGGCAAGCAACTATATACATGTGCAGAGAATGCCTGCAGCTGGGATGAAGATGCTCCAAGGGATGGGTGGTCATACAAAAAAGGATTTGTTTTGCATGGAAAGTACCAAACAAATGGTTGTGACACCACTTGAATATAAATTGCGAGAAACTTGACTAAGGCTGTTAGGACATGCAAATAACATGGTCTAGTTCTCGAGTTCGAAGGTATGCGAAGTTAGAAGAGCTTTAAGTGGGGTTAGGCAAGAATAATGTACTGTTGGAAAGAGACTGTGAAGAAGTCTCTGGCTTTGTTGGAGTTAAGCTAGGTCATGATCTAAATTTAATCTGCTTGTAAACAAAAAAAATCAATGTAGCTAACTGCTCAGCAGGAGAAGACTTGGTTGTTGTTGTTATATGCTTGCATTGAGAAATGGAGTGATATGCAATATGTGGATGGGTTAACATTGATTCTAATTTCTTTTTATCTTCATAATAGAACAATGTACTGTTGGAAAGAGACTAGGAAGAACGCTCTTGCTTTGTTGGACTTAAGCTAGGTCATGATCTTAATTTAATCTACTTGGAAGCAAAAAAATCAATGTAGCTGACTGCACAGAGGGGCATGACATGGTTGTTATTGTTATATGATTACATTGAGAAATGGAGTGATATGTAATGTGGATGGGTTAACATTGAGTCTAATATCTTTTTATCTTCATAATAGAACATGTATGAAACTTTAGCTATTATATCATTGCTGAATTTTTACTCGACCTCTTTTGACTTTTCCTGGATCACAAGTGTAAAATACAGTATCTCTTGGGGCTTGCGATGCTCAAAATTTTATATAGAACAATCACAATCTGTTTGCCTATATAAATTGATGAGTACACAAACCACATAAACCTAAAATTGGTAATTAATGTGTTCCCATGCTGTTGTATATTAATGGGCTATCAACTCAAAACTAGAGGGTAGTGGCTGCTCATTAAAGATTTCATCTTAATATGAAGTAGGACAAAGCTGTGGAAAACGATAATGCGAAAGTATATCAGAGATAAATAAATATAGAACAATGGAAGAACACCGAGATTTTTACGTAAAACCTTACTACTTAAGGAGCGGGATGAAACCACGGGAGAACGCCACTAAGGGCTGATTCTTCTATTTACATTGTCTCTCTCAACTGATACTATGGATGCGAGGTTTCTTATATAGTCTCACAGACAGGATCAGAGTCCACATAACAGTAGATGTGAGACTAAACCTGTGGATGTGGTAATTGGACCCTGGAGGGATTCAATTACCCATCTCTACATTTGACACATACTCTAACACTCCCCCTCAAGCTGGAGCATGCAATGCTCAGCTTGGACAAATAGAAAGAGATCGTTCACTCACAATACAAGACACTACGGAAAATACCTACTCAATGCAAACCCTGTTGGCTGCGTGCTGAGGACGTTGCTTCTGATGCTGTGCCGGTGAGAAGGAACTGAAGGGTTGGAGCGTGAACTGAACCGGGTCTCCTCGTCGGATAACACGTGCTTGGTATTGCGTCTGTCACAATCACTGGAATTGAAATGCGTCTCTACCTGGAGAACTCTGACACACAACTGCTCCATCTCTCTTTAGGGTCAAATTGAAAAAAGCCGTGGAAACATCCTTGTCGGAGTCCACAGACGCTGGAGAATGGAGTCTGAACCGAGTCTCATCGTTGGAGAATTGGGTCTCACCCATACTGGCTCAGAGAACACGATCTCTACTCTGGAGTCCCTATGAATCCACATGAAAACCCTAAGCGTACAATCGCTCTGAGAATGGGATCTCTACTCTGTAGTCCCTATGGATCACATGAAACCCGGAGCCGACCAGATCAAGTATGTGGACCTTTCAAACAATGAACGCACAATTGTGCGCTTTGAACTGTAGACTCTGAAACAATCTGAGTCTGATTATATACAGTCTGAATCTGAATGCTTAACACATACTCCCCCTTTCTCCCATACTGGTCGGAATAGATGTCATCAACCGAGTTGTGAGAAGACATGAAGATAGGTAAATATAAAAAATCAATGAGTTGTCTCAATTTTTTCTTGGCTCCCCCGCTTTTTAAACTGTTCTTTTTTCTGGATTTCTCTTTTTTTTTCTTTTGTATATGATTTTCCTCATTTTTTGTACGCTTGCCTTTTTTTAAAAGACTCATGGCTAAAGTTGGGCCAAAAATATAGTTCAGCCCAATTGGACTTGCAAAACTGTGTAAACCTCCCCTTTCTTTTTTATAATAGTGCAACAACTTAATTGGGCCCTACTACGAACCCTCTTCACAGGTCAAAAACAAATAGCACCGCCAAAAAAATATTTTTTCAGGAGAAAAACCGAGCACTGGAATTCTTATTGAGGGGTTTCCCTATTGGGAATCCCTTTCATGAAGGGCATCACCTTTCCCAATGTGGCTGCTGGTGACGCGCTGAAGGTCTCTACATCATGTTATGAAGCCCTTCGATGGGGTTGCTGCTGGTTGATTGGAGATGAGGGGTGGTAGCATCGCTTTGGATATGGAGTGGGCGATGCCACTTGAGGGGTCTTTGCCTCCTATATGAAGCTCGCTGGAGCCATGCACGGGATGTATCAATGGGTTTGCAGTGAGGGGGAGAGCGCTCATCGCCTAGAGGGGGTTCGATCGATGGAGATCTGTGCTGCTTGGAACTGGGTTCGTTGCCTGCTGAGGAAGATGGAGATGCGACCATCACTTAGAGATCGAGATTGGAGGTTATTGCTCCTGGAGTTTACAAAAGATTGGAGTTTGCTGTTGGATGAGGATAGTGGTGTCAGGTTGCATGTAGGGTTCAAGAAGAACCCATCGATTTCGAAGGCATCTATTGAGGACCTCTTCAACTTGAGGGCATCGAGTCCCACTTTCCCTTTATTTGTCTCACGCTTCTTCGTAGACTGGGGTTTCAATAGGGAAACCCTTGTTGTAACATGTCGTTGAATCAAGATTGTGGCAGATGAATTAGGATTTCAGAAGCTTTAAACAACTCTCGAACTTGCTGGAATCATGTGGAATCTGCACTTGGATTCCAGAATCATAATGATGTGATCATCAGAACTTGCCCGAACTTGCAAATAAAAACACACGATAATCCTTGAAATCATTGGAACAAAAATATGGCATTTGCGATGACGATCTAGCAAAACTAGGGTTTCAGAAAAAATCATAGAACTTGAACTTGGATCAATCATGAGCATGAAAAAATCTTCAAGAACAAATCACCAAAATCGAACCCGCTCTTATAATTGAATCTCGAACAACTCACGGACATGTAAAATAAATTCTTAAAAATTGAACCTGCTCTGATACTATGTAGAAAATGATAATGCGGAAGCGTATCGGAGATAAATAAACATAAAATAGTGGAAAAACACTGGGATTTTAATATGGAACCCTACTCCGTAAGTAGCGGGTTGAAACCACTAGGAAACACCACTAAGTGCTCCCTCTTCTATTCACTTTCTCTCTCTCAAATGACACAATGGGTGCATGGCTTCTTATACAGCCCAACAGGCAGACTAGAGTCCCACTAACAATTGATGTGGGATTAAGCATGTGGATGTGGTAATTGAACACTGGAGAGATTCATATATCTATCTCTACATATGATGCATACTCTAACATATCTCCAACCGTGGAAGGAAATATCACGATATATCGGCGATATATCGTCGATATATCGATATCGAGATGAGACTGATATTGGTACCGATATGGTGATATTTCCTCTTTTTCGGGCATTTTCTTCAAAAAGTGCGTCGATATGAGCGATATTTCGGCGATATATATCGCCGAAATATCGTCGCAATATCGTATCGACACGATATCGAAATTGATATGGTCTTCCATGTCTCCAACTACTTTGAAAACCAATTCGATACCGGTTGCGAATTGGTTATAAATGGTGATTGAGTGACACACACACCATCTGCTTGCGAACACAAGTGGGATTAACGGAAACCCCCCTCTTTTTTGATTATATGAAGAAATAAGATTTGGTGCGGAATTAGGACATTGAAAATTTTCTCTTATATAATGGTTTTCATATCTATACAAGGTTCAGAAAGTTGGTATGCGGTATTCTTTCGGTCAGGCGGTCTGAAGCGAGTAAGAGGATATGCGGAAGTATATGTGGATTATGCGTTTTGTATTATTTTATTTTAAAAATAATTAAAATAATAACTGAAATTCAAATATTAGAGATTTTTGTTTTGAAAAAATAACAATAGACAATATATGCGGACTTTTTAGTACGACATGATTTCAAGCAATGCATTTCGAAAAAATGTCCACTTAGATAAAAGAGTAATTCATAACAAAAATTCGAAGGTGAAATTAGTTGGCATACTTATTGTTAAAATGATTAATATAAGAACAAAAAAATATTATGAGATAAAACAATAATAAATCAATTCATGTTAGAAACATTTGTTATGTTTCTATATGAATTAACTATTAGCTAAATGAAATTAGATTGTGTTCAATGATTAAATAATCG
The DNA here is from genome assembly GCA_037367405.1 of Ottelia alismoides. Classification (NCBI taxonomy): domain Eukaryota; kingdom Viridiplantae; phylum Streptophyta; class Magnoliopsida; order Alismatales; family Hydrocharitaceae; genus Ottelia; species Ottelia alismoides. Next base: position 703,594 of record JAZKJV010004649.1, on the reverse strand, counting down.
GATTCCCGTTTACCAAGTGTTAATGAGATTTTTTTGAGAAGAACAAGCAGTAATGAGATGGAAACTAGCTAGGGGATTTAACAAAATTTTGATCGCAGAATATCCGAACAATTGAGAAAAATATTGAATGAAGAAAGCAAACGACTCAGATATATTTTTCATGAAAGAAGATGTGTTGGATTCTAAAACTAAAGTATATTGAATTCAAATTAAGTAAATGCAAAGACAGGAAATGGCATTTGAAGAAATTAAATAAAAGCATAAACAGTTGGTTATAGTTAAACAAAAAAATTATTTTTTTACAGCAACTGTATAAAAGCATTTTCTATAATCAATTTAATTAAATATTTAATAACATTTATTTTTTTATGACTCTGAAGGGCAGTAGCAGCGTCAACTAAAGATGAAGCCTAAATGGAGGGGTCTATCCAATAGGCGGCCGAGTATGCGACCACATATGCAGTTTACTTGGCCGCATACTCGCCAAAACCGCATATGTACCAAATATTGTATATGCGGTTCGGTCCAGTCACCGAATACGCATATGCGGCCGTCTAGGCCGCCTTTCTGAACATTGTATCTATAGTCTCATGGCAAAAAAATACCAGTAAGAGAAATGAAAATTCTATTTTGGGGATTAGGAATTTACTTATTGGGCAATGCTTTGTACTGTGCATTAACATTTATATTATAAGTATAAGCATACTTGATTGATTGCCATGCCTCCAATTATCGGTATAGGGGCGATATTTGGTGTTTATCATGATATATATTAAATATCACAACATAGGTCATCGCTTGTCCTGACCTTAATTATCAGTATGGAGTGGGTATTTGAGATTTATTATTGATGTATATCAAACATCAGGATGGGACTTCATCTTGTGCAAGGATTCGATTTTCCCAGGCTGATTATTTTATTATGAACGTCGGTCTGCATCAAGGTTCAATTTTGAGTCCATTCTTTTTTACTTTGATTGTGGATGAGTTGACTAGTCACATTCATGATGAGATACCTTGGTATATGTTGTTCGTTGATGGTATTGTGTTGATTGATGAGACAAGAGATGGAGTAAATGTGAAGCTAGTGGTTTGGAGACATGCTTTAGAGACCAAAGGATTTTGTATAGATATGGCTAAAACTGATTATATGGAGTGTACATTCGATGGAAACAATGGTGAAGGACTCGGGGTGAAGAGTGGAGGCCATAACATTTATAAGAAAGATTCTTTTAGATACTTGGGATCTAGTCTGCAACATGACGGGGAAATTGATGGAGATGTTACCCATAGAATAAATGTAAGTTGGCTTAAGTGGAGAGGAACCTTTATTGTTCTTTGTGATAAGAAAATCCCTTGAAAGTCGAAGGAATGTATCAGTATTACAAAGTAGCTGCGAGACTAATCATACTAGATGCAAAGAGTAGCGAAAATTAAAATTTAACATAGATGAAACCGCATGACATGAGAAGCTTTCTCATATCGTTTCATCAAGATCACGAACGGGTAAAATGATTACCTCTTGAAACGTTCGATCGCATGTCTCTAATCGAAGAGACCTCCTGTCTCAAGTCCGATTCAACGAAGGATGCACTTGCGGGCGCATTGAGAGATGCATGCTTCTTGCAATCTGAGTTGACGATCTGAGTGTGAAACCTCATGATTTCGTTTCGTGTTTCACGAAATTCATAGTCTTCCTCACGGGCATGAAGCACCGAAGAAGGCAGAGATCCACAAGCAATCGATTAGGCAACACAACGACAACGCGACGACGGCGATGCTCTCAATAACCACAAAATGGATGGCCGCTACGATTGAGAGAAAACCTCTTGGACGTGTATGAGAAGAAGAGCGAGAGATTTGTTGGATGGTGGAGATGCACACCTAATTGAAATCAATGATCATGATTTTGTTGCATAAAATTTGCAACAACAATTAATTATTTAAAAAGAAAATAAATATGTTGAAGAATATTCAACAATTTAAATTCAATTAAATCAATTCTTGTGGAATGATATGGAAATGAGTGGAGTCTCCTTCCATATCTATGGTAGACGACGACTGTGGAGAGATTTCTTATGTGGCTATCTACTCGTAAATTGGAATGGACTCCACCTCTTTCCAATATTATTGAGATCTCATATCTCATCAATTATTCCACCTGTGTAAAAATTATTATTGCTTAAATTTTACCCAAAATAATTCCAAATTATTTTATGACAATTTCAATCATGTCATTGACAATTATGAACCATATTCAACCATCCGATATAAAATGTAAATTACATTTACAATTAATTGTACAATGTGAATCCAATTCACATTAACATTAAATTTGTAAATCCTATTTACAATTAGATCTTTCCATAATATAATAAGTCATATTTACAATATTTATCATTATTGTTGTTACTGGTATTCACATTAATCATATCTTTGATAATTGAATGTCATGTCATTTTCTTAGATGTCTCTTCTCGTGTGTCCAAATAATATAAATCACATTCACATTATTTGTGACAATTAAGTCATATTTAGTCATCAATTTTTCAATCCTCAGATATATTATCAATAATAGAATTATCCTTGAACTCTTTCAAGAAAAATGTGCCTTCTTCGCAGATACTTGTAGATAAGGACATGGCGCTTGTACGTTCCATGTATAATGACTTGGATATTGAGATCTTTTCTCCTATCCAGATCTAGGTGACCTCTCAAAGATGTTTGATTAAATCAAACCGTAAATCTAATCTTCTCATTGCATCAAATTCACATTCATATCAATGTCCAACATTTGGACTAATATCAGATTACTGATCTTCTGAGAGGAGTTACTAAAATCCAATCCTGTTTCATCACTTCCTCAGAATGAAAGTGTCATTGTTATACACTCGTTTACACTTACATCACCTTCGAGTATTCCTAATACTTGTACATCTTGCCTATTGGAAGATCTAAGATAAACCCGAAGTTTTAGATCATATTTGAACTGTCATCTATAAGGGTTTATCATTAACTTTCTCCGCTCATTGGGCGTTGGTATCGATCATATGTTTTTCAAAAGCATATACAAATTTTGTTATGCTTCTAATGCAAGATGGTCATGCATGGGATTTGGTTGGTCTCAATATCTCATAAGTGAGCTCACGTCTTCCGCTTCAGCAATGAAGTTGAAACAACTCCATAGCTTCCATATATCTGATATAGCTTGTTCGTTTCATTCGTTTGTCATTTATCTTCGTAAATAGATCCATCTTTATTGTAAGTCTGTAATTAATTCTGTACTTCATTCGAACATTGTCTGTGACAATTATTTCTACGAACAAGACATTGTTTAATTAAATCACTATCTATATTTTAGAATAAAAAAGTGTTTGTCTATTTTCTGAACAAAAGACGTCTTCCAAGTGTTGTTAACTCGTTTTTTTTGATTTTCATTTCCAGTATCTATCGGTCAACTCAATAATATGTCTAATATGATTGATATGGTGTGATATAAGGTATACGGATGAGAGATGTGTGTGATTTAAGTGTGTATTTGTAAGCTATTATTGTTTTAAGATCTTGGATTAGATGATATCAATTTCCAGTGTGTATCAGCCAAGAATCGACATTAACATCGATTTGGCTGATATGACCGATATGTGCGACATAAGGGGCATATATAAGCAATATGTGTGATATAAGTATGTATTTGTAATAACTTGGAAGATCTGAATTTGCGAAAAAATATTGAAAAATTGCTTTTTTGAGTCATTTTCGACATTTCTAAAAAATGCCAAAACGGTCGAAATTTCCCGAAATGTCATCGAAATTTCGATTTTGGAGGAGATCGAAACGAAACCGAAATCGAGATTTCGAACCTTGGTGACAACATACGACATATGTCTTGGTTATTTCGATCTTGTTAAGTTAACTGTTTGACCTAGCTCATGTGACATCTTCGAATCTCCATTCCGATGCAGAGGATCTGCATCATGAGGTCGGTCAGATATCAACCTTTAGAGAAGGATTGCCATCTCCTTCTCTAGATGGAGCTCCTTTCTTAACAATCATTTGACGGTGCTTAATGAGTCCTCAATCTAACTCTTTAGATATCACCCAAGCACCAAACTCTATGATTCAACCATTGAATCAACAACTGTATGATTATTAAGATGTCCATGGTACATAACCCTGATTGTATTTAGAGACCTTATAAGTGCGTTCATTCATTTAATCTCAGATAGGGAGTGAAAAGAATCAATAGCTTTTACTGATATTATCAAAAGATTACAATAGCAGTTATTGTAGAATAATTTGCCTGGGGCTCACATGTCTAACATTATTAGTTATTTGGATTTGAGCTTGAGAATGACGCTAAATAGATCTATCAACTATAAACGAGGTATATAGGGTTTGACTTGTACCTCGTCATACACCACATGTTGAAAACTATTGTCCAACAAGTGAAGTATGCAACTGACAAATAAAATATAGCACACTCTGGATTTAATAATAAAAGAATTACTACAATAAGTAAACTAATTATTTAGATAATATATACTTATTTCACCACCTATAAGAACTAGGAGTTTTAGTTGGATCCGTGGGTCGTCTCTATTACTCGGAGATGTATTTTTTTGTTGGGGTAATAATTATCACCTTTTATTACATAGGTTACACATTCATATAATCCATTACACAATATGCTAGTTGGTTTGAAAGTGGGAGTTGATGTAAGTTGGAGTTGTAAGATCCCGTGGAAGATAAAAGTGTTCCGTTGGACGGGCATGGATGCCCGGTTGATGACTAAGGTGCGAAGCAATAGGATATTGCAATTGGACGATCTCATCTACGACATATGTGGAGTGGAGAATGAAGACTTCAATCACCTCTTTTCGGATGCAGAACACCAACTCCAATATGGGAAAGGGCAAATTTTCCATGGCTTCAGATTGCTGATGTTGACTCCTTTTGGGCCTCTATTTGATCCACACGTGGTAACTCACAAGAGGATGCTTCTCCTATCTTCGCATTGCTATGGGCCTTTTGGTATACGAGGAATGAAAGCATCTTTCATGGACATCGTTTTTATGTGGATAATGTATTGCTTCACTATTCAGCTCTTGTTTTGGCTTGGTTTCATGTATACTTTTTTCTCTTCCCATTTTATCAATGATACTCTTGTGGTGAGTCCCAACTCGGGACCTCACCCTCTTCTTTTTTTAAAAAAACTAACTACCCGTGCTTTTAGAATTGCTATTGTTGAGATGTATTGATTCTTAATATATCATCTTGCCCAAGTACGATTGGACTTCATGTTTATGACCTTCTTTAATGGGTGTAAAGACCTTTGTCCAAAAAAAGACTTGTTGCTTTGTTAGTGAGCCTTTGGGTGGCAGGGCGATGTCTACTGTCAGGGAGGATTACACCCCCTTGCAGTGGTGTTTTGGGGGGTGGGGTAGAACCATGTAAACCTAATCAATATGTTGATCAACTTGGGTATATTCAGAGTTATATATTGGGATGTGTTGAAATATTAGTTATCTTTATTATTGTTTTCTTATTTACTAATTCTTTTTCCTTCTTATTGTAATTTGCCCAATAGGTTCCTCTCCTATATAAGAGAACCCTAGGGTCTCTCATAATGATATGAATTCTTTTTCCCTCAACATGGTATCAGAGCGACAGTCCTAGATCGGAGTTCTCCTACCCTACCAAACCCTAACCCTACACGCACACCCCCCTCTCTTGTTCCCCGCTCCTCCCTCCGGTGGAACCCCGAGGCCACCGCCCAACGCCACACGGCCTCGGGAGCCGCAGTTCAAGCCTCCAGGACGGTCCCCAGGGTCGCCACCTGGTGTTGTACGACCTCCAGGGTTGCCGCCTGGCCTCGGTAGCTGCAGTCCAGGCCCCAGGGCTGCCACACCAACCACCGGCGCCGCCGCACGACCCCCAGGCCGTCGCCATAGCCCCCCCTTCTGACCGCCCAGGCTGCCGTAGGCCCTCCTGTGTGCCTCCGGGCTTCTCTGCACGTCGTTCTGTGGTCTGATTTTGATCGGAAATCGTGATTTCAGACCTATAAATCACGTTTTCCAGCCCTAGCAAGCATAGAAGATTGGTGAGGATTGTTGTAGAAGTCTACACGTACAACCAATCCTCTGTATGATCGTGTAGACATGCTTCAACCAAGGTTTGGAAAAACGAAAGGCGGACGAGGCAGTCTCCTTGGAATCGAGGCGAGGCGTATCCTCGAGGCGGTCGAGGCGTAAGCCTCAGTTTATATAGAAAAATATGTATAAAACTACAATTATATATATCTCTATAAAATTATATGTTCTCTGCCCAATATATAATAATTTACACTACAAGATATGATGAAATAATAAAGATAAGAACCTCAAAATAGAAGATAGAAAGACATCATATACATTTCTACACATTTTCATCCAATCAAAGAAGAATTCATTTCTACACATTTTCATTCCTACGATTGCTCCTCAACCCTCGTTGGCTATGGTCGTTTCTCGTAGATGAGGAGTGGCAACTCAGTCTAGAGGACACACTCCTCGTGGCGGAGGCGGTGGACGCCCGCGTGGTCCCTGCACCTTTTGCCGTCGACCGGGACATGCAGATGATACATGTACCTGAAGCATGGATATCCCGTTTCTGGTCGTGTTACTGAATAGATTGTGCCTTTAGATACTCTTGCTTCCCAGGCAGATCCTCACCAGGATTATATAGTCTCTCGTATTCAAGAGATTATGACTCCTTCTACAGGAATCACCACTACAGACACAGTTGCCGTAGCCAGAGCCTCTTCGAGCTCCTTAGGTATCACTTATGCTTTCACTGGTAGTAATGGTACATATGTGACAGAGTGGATTATGGACCCTGGTCCTTCTCATCATCTTTGTAGAGACAGAGCATAGCTGAGGTCCTACAGGACCATACCACCTGGAAGATGGGTTGTCAGCAATGGCGATCACCTACCAATTACAGGACAAGGGGAGGTGCATTTGACACCATCCGTGCATCTTTAGAATGTTTTATATGCTCTTGGCTTTCAAATGAATTTACTTTCCATTAGTCAGATTACTACGGATCTGCATCATCGTGCCATCTTTGACCCATCGTCTCTTGTGTTTCAGGACATACTCACATGCATGGTTATTGGATATTGCTGTGAGCAGCGGAGGCTCTACAGACTGGTTGAACCTTTTCTTGTTGGCCTTTCTATTATTGGATCGATCTCTCTATATCTGTGACACATTCGTTTTGGCCACCTTCCCCTGCAGAAGCTATGCCATGTTCTCCCTCAGATTTCCATGAGATCCTCTTTTCAGTGTGAGGCATGCCACCTTGGGAAGTATCATCGTTCCTCCTTTCCATCCCGTCAGAGTCAGAGCAATTCTCAGTTGTTTGAGCTCCTTCATTTAGATATATGGGGTCCGAGTTGTGTTCCTGATCATCTGGGACACCGTTTTTATGTTGTTACTGTTCACAATTTTTCTAGACTTTCGCGGGTCTTTCTTTTGAAGAACAAGTTTGAGGCTGAATCTGTGATAAAATATTTTATTAATGAAATAAAGAATATTTTTCTGTTAATGTCAAATATCTTCGTACTGATAATGCCTTAGAGTTTTGCACCTTATTGCTTTTTGAGTTTCTAGGATCTCTTGGCATTGTTCACCAGACCTCATGTGCCTATACTTCTCATCATAATGGTGTTGCCGAGCGCAAAAATCGTTACTTACTTGATGTGACCAGAACCTTGTTGATACATAGTTGTGCTCCTTACTTGTACTGGGGCGATGCTGTCCTTACTGCATGCTATTTTGTGAACCACATGGCCTCGTCTGTGTTGGAAGAGAAGATCCCTTTCTCGATTGCGTTTCCCGGGAAGGATCTTTTCTCTCTTACACCTCGTGTGTTCGGATCCGTTGCCTTTGTTCATGATGTCTCTCCATGTCGTGACAAGCTCTCTCCTAGAGCTGTCAAGTGTGTGTTTGTTATCTACTCTCGTACCCATAAGGGGTACCGTTGCTTTGATCCGCTAAGGCGGAAGTACTTTGTCAGTGCTGGCGTTACTTTCTGAGTCTGTTATGGATTTTTCTCCTACATGTGACAAACTTGCCTCATCTGACTCTGACGGTGAGATCTACATGCCTCCACCTCCTACCATCGTTCCTCCTACCGCCATTCCTCCACCTCCTGTTCTACTACCACCTCCTCAACTACCTCCACCACCACCTATACCTACTCCCGCTGTTACACATGCTCCTCTGGCTCCACCTTCTACTGTGACACAGTTTTTGCCACATGTTTTTGCTCGCATATCTCGTTCAGTTCCCCCTGCTCACATGTCTTCTCCGTCATCCAGCACCTCTCAGGTATATAATGAGCACATTGTTTTGACTGATGGCACTACTGAGTTGTCTGTGCAGCAGGATACCATACAAGATGAGCATGTGCCCTCTCAAGAGGGGAACTCACAGGTTACATACTTGGCAAATGATCTTGATGTACCGATTGCTCTGCGTAAGCCGAAACGTAGGTCTGCTACTTATCCTCTTGCAACCTAGGTTTCCTTCAGCATGCTGTCATAAGATTTCAGGAGATTTACCTTGGCGCTATCAGCCGTGGAGATGCCACGAACGTATCAGGAGGCTCTTCAGGACAACCAGTGGAGATTGACCATGGAGGAGGATATGTCTGCGCTACAGTCACATGGTACGTGGACTCTTGTTTCAATTCCAGTTGATGCATCTGTTGTAGGATGCAAATGAGTGTTCACTGTGAAACATCGTGCACATGGTAGCGTGGATCGCTGTAAGACGAGACTTATGGCATGTGGTTTCTCCCATATATATGGGGTGGACTATCATAATACTTTCTTACCAGTTGCCAGACATTTTACTCTGCGTATTCTACTTTCTGTTATTGTGGTACGAGATTGACCCCTTTATCAGCTTGATGTGAAGAATGCCTTCCTCTATGGTGATCTACAGGAGGAGGTCTGCATGCAGCAACCACCTGGGTTTGCTGCTGAGGGGGAGTGTCAGAAGGTTTGCAGGCTACAGAAGGCTATCTATGGCCTTAAGCAAAGTCTAAGAGCGTGGTTCCAGAAGCTCTCGGACTTAATAGAGCAGCATGGGTTTGTGAGATCGACTGCCGATCACTTCATGTTTGTGTAGAGGACTCAGAGAGGTACTATTGTCATTCTTGTTTACGTTGATGATATTATTGTTATAGGGGATGACGAGCAGGGCATTCAGGGTACCAAGGACTTCCTAGGTCAGCAGTTTGTGACCAAGGACCTTGGACATTTACGTTACTTCCTTGGACTGGAGTTTGCGAGCAACAAACGAGGTCTTGTGATGACCTAGAGGAAGTACGTTACAGATCTTCTTTCAAAGACATGTATGGCTGATTGCAGACCTGCCACTACTCCTCTTGACTCGAGCATGAAGCTATATGATGATGATACTGAGGAGGTCGACAAGAGGAGGTACGGAGAGCTTGTTGGCAATCTATTATATGTGACTATTACCAGGCCCGACGTATCCTTTGCCGCGAGCAAAGTGAGTCAGTTTATGGAGCAACCCAAACATGCACATATGGATGCCGCCTATATGATTATGAGATACCTGAAGACTTCACATGATACTGGATTTCTTTTCAGCAGAGACACATCTCTTTTAGTTACAACATGTGCAGATGCATATTATGTTGGGTGTCCAAAGGATAGAAAGTCTACATCAGGCTTTGTCGTGTTCATAGGGAATTCTCTTATTTCATGGAAGAGTAAGAAACAGACTGTGGTTGTCAGATCAAGTGCTGAGTCGGAATACATGGCCATGGCGCAGGCTAGCACAGAGATGATGTGGATCGGATATGTTCTTACTGTCCTGAATGTAGAGGTACCTCTTCCCATGCATGTCCAATGTGCTAACAACCCAACCTTTCATGAGGGGACGAAGCACATAGAGGTGTATTGTCACTACACTCATGACATGATACAGAAGGGTCTTATCGCCACTACGCATGTCCGTGCTGGAGGCCAGACAACAGATGTTCTTACAATGGACCTAGCGGGAGGACCTTATCAGAGATGTTCCAAGTTGAGTCTGACTGATATCTACACTCCAGCTTGTGGGGGAGTGTTGAGATATTAGTTATATTTATTATTGTTTTTTATTTACTATTTCTTTTTCCTTCTTAGTGTAATTTGCCTATTAGGTTCTTCTCCTATAAAGAGAACCCTAGGGTCTATGATAATGATATGAATTCTTTTTCCCTCAGCAGGATGTGTTTGTACTGGAATGACTGTGAGCTCTGTGATTATCATAAATAGTCATCTATAATCTTGATATATTCAATATCCACTGCGGAGAGCTCACAATAGTGGAAGAAACTTGGGAAGAAGCATTAGACAATGACGATATCATTTATGTTCAGAATAAATAAGCCTGATACTTTTTGACCTTCTACCTCAGATTCCACCATGTTGCTGAAATGCTCCTAATGTATCATTGATATTTTGCGAGATCCTAGAAAACGGTAACCATATCGCATCAGTAGGGGTGGGACTTTGCGATGTTGCACATATTCAATTGTATGCAATATATATAAGGTGCATGTTCTTTTTTAGAAATCCTACCTTCTTTACACAGTATAGTTCACATTTTTATAAAATGAATGCCTTTTTACACAATGGCTGCAATGGATGCCTTTTTGAAAACCAAAGGACCACCTTATTGAAAAACTTATATATATATACACTGTATACTGAAGGGTTTGTATGGTATAAGTTGTCAAAATAAGTCTACGGCTCTCTGCTTTTCCTCTGCATGAACGAAAGATATGGGCTTCACCCTGTTTCTCTGTAGCCGACAGCTGATATATCCAGACATTTGACACACTGTAATGGCTTGTCAAGTTATTTCCTTACTCTTTTCTTGGAAATGCTGTAAATGATTCTGGTTGATCTGGGTTTTGACATATATGACGGTTTCCATTAGGACATTTTCACGTAACGAGACTGGTTGTCTTTGCCTGCTATGCCTGCTTCATGTTGTTTATTTTAGTAGTTGATCTTCATTTTAATTGAATTCTGATCATCTGGTTATTGGTGCTCTTATATCTGTCTGGCAGGTTCAGCAGCCTATTGATCTATCTACGACTTACTACACACAACTTTATCGTGCTAGTGCCGACGGTGACGACCATGTTTCACCCGTAGCCGTGCCTAGCTCTGCTGCCAAATATAATGGACAACCTACTGTTTTATCTACGCATACGGACCAAACATCTCAAGAGGTAAATGAAGATATTCTGATGTTTATATATTTTTATCCTTTTGGTTTATTACCTTGGCATGCATCGACAGAATTTTCTATTTCCCGTCCTGGTAGCTTTCATGCCAAAATTAACTGCCTTTGTTTGTACTACACATGGCTTTGAAGTTTGAGACCTTCCAGTTAAGACCCTGTGTACGCCACCCAACACTGCTTGTTTACTTCATGACCTTAAACGTCTGATATATTCGTGATATATTGATTTCATGTTTGTTTTGGCGAGATGGTGATATCGAAACTCCCCTTGTTTTCCTGGATTTCTCACCGATACAGGTGAAATGTTGCCATTTATTGTTGAAATGTGAAAATTTGTTATTTAATATGCCATATTTCACCCGTTAGATCTCCCAGTTTTCCTGCATTATATGTTGGAATTTTTTGTTGTTTCTTTGATGAGTCTTCTTCATCTGTTAAGAAGCCCCACGTTTTGTATATGCTAGGTTACAAACAAATGTTTATAATGATCTTAAAGTTTATGTAAATATTGTTACTATCAGATTCAAATAATGCTAGGTTATAAACATTGAGACCCCCATTTCAAAAGGGGGTTTCCCCCTCCCCTCATATTGAGCAAGTCAATGAATACAGCCCGACCTACAAGTATTTCGAGGCACCTGTCAAATTAAGGTTCAATCTATCTCATCAATAATAGATTCATGAGGGCATCTAGTTTTTTCATATCAATCCCTCCCCTCTCCCGGACACAATTTTTGAGTCATATTTGTGTTAGATAGGCCATCACTCTCTTAATAAAAATCTACGCATCAAACACTCCATTCTCCTTTGAACACCAACATGAAGCAACTGAGCATACAAGGCTGTCTCTAAAAGTGAATGGATCACTTTAATTTGTGGGAGAGGGAGGGGGGCGTAGCCGTCTTCGAGTGGAGTTAGTAGTGTGCGGTTGTGAGCTGTTGCAAGTGGGGAGGGAGAGGGGGTTTTGGAGCCCCGTAAATCCTTCGCTCATGGTATCGGTTGTGGGTGTTTGAATATGTTCCTTGACCCCCACATGAGAAAAGATGGATTGTCGGAGTTGCTTGCCGGAGTCCAAGCTTGGAGCTAACGTGAGGTGTCGATCCATTAACGGGTCTGGTTTTCTCGTACGAGATCATTGCATTAGTCGCGGATTCTCCGTATTTTGGGTTTGCCTATTTTTTGGAAAATCAATGCGACGTGGGTTTGAATTTGAATGCCATGGATGGGGTATGCGTGTTAAAGGAGCTGCGGATTGATGCGAGTCAATGTGATTTTTAGTAGGAGCCTCGCATGGAGATGATCGCTTCGAGAGACGGGGATGAGTTGGCGCCGCCCGCTCCCTTTGCTGAGTTGGCTAGAGTTTTGGAACCGCCCTATGTTGAGTATTGTTTGGACCTTTTGTTGCATGCCTGGGTTAGGGATCTGATTAGGGGCTTTTGTTTGATCTGCTTGGTATGTTGGCTGTTGGGGTCTGACATCCGAATCTTTTACCTCTTTCCCCCTTTAGAGATCCTGTTACTGCTGAGGTTGTGGATCCATCTTTGGTGGGGTTTCGGGAAGCTTTCTTCCGGGTCTGAGTTCTGACGAAAGGTTATGTTCAACGACAATGTACCCAACTCTCTTGACGTTGTAGAGAAGAGCCCTTCGATTGCATTGGTGTCTGATGATGTTTTGGAAGCATTACATCATCTTATGTCTAGGATTGAAGATGTAGTCATGCAACTTATAGACAGGTACCGGATTGTTAACACTGGCGTTAAATTACGGGATATTGGCTCTTGTTTGGTGCTTTTACACGTTGGTGGGGATGTTTTTATCAGGCCCTCTTGCTCCCAATGGTGCTGGGTTCATGATTGCATGTTGTGGCGGAGCCACCTGTTGCAATCATGGTCATGGAATCAAGATCCGATGCGTATGCAACTCCTCATGATTTTGGGGTGTGGGATACCGTGCTACAACTGGCACATGTTTTGCTCCTCGAGTCGAGTTATGAATTGAGATCTGAACTTCCACATCTTACCGCTATGGATTTGCAACTTGTATCTATTGAGGGTCCTCCTAAATCCGGAGAATCGAATGGGAGCTCGGCCAATGATGTTCTTGGGAAGAGGGGCAAAAGATATAGAAAGAGGAAGAGCAAATCCTCCCAGGCGACTCTTGGGCCTCAAATGGATTCTTTAAAGAGTTTGATAGGGGCTCAAGCTGGCCAGCAACGTACAGAAGATGATGAAGTTCGTAGGATAGCTGCTCTTTGCAAGACTGTTGTACAAATGGCAGGTGTGGTGCCAACCACAGGGAGCAAAACATGTGCTAAGTGAAAGTGATTATTCGAAATCATTGAGGTCTCATGGACCTAGGGAAGTCGCTCTCTGCTGCTTTGTTTCAGTTTTGGGGTGGTTTGGGGTTTGGGTTAGGGACAGATTTAGTCTCGGGGAACTTCATTGTGTCCAAATGATCGATGTGTGTGTGATTTTTTTTATTTTAGAGGACTGTGCAGAACGTATCACTCGTAGTGCCCCTCTTTTTTGGATACTGTAATGCTTTTTCATTTTCCCCTAATCTAATAAATTTGGGTGGACACCCTTTACGTGTTATCCCCGTCTTTGATTCAGAACAAATGTGTTAGACAATGTCCTAGGTGGGTAATTAATAATTATATATCTCATGAATCCACTTACCACATCATCTATTAGTGGGATTATGGAGAGTCAGCGTGACTATATAAAGAGCCCCACGCACTTGTCCTAATTGAGGGAATGAATTAGAAGAATTCGTTCGTTGAGGCGTTCTCCCGTAGCTTCATGCCGCTCCCCACAGTGTCGGGTTCCACGTAAAATCTTCTGTATTCTTCGTTGTTTATCGTTCTTGATTTATTATCGCTTCTACATTTTGTTGTTCAACTATTTGTATTTCAACATACTGTATATGATGTAATAAGTCAAACCTTCTATTTACAACTCTTATAGAACAATGGAAATGTAAAGTTTGAAAACTCAATTTTTATGAGCTATTTTCACAAAATGTGACGATATCGATGATATACAAGCGAAATTATCCAATATTTTCCTCTCTGGTATTAGCGAAACGATATATATTGATATTTGAGGCCATGTTTTGCTTGTAGGGATTTATATAAGAAATGTTGTCATGATTATGATAGGGATTGGCAGAACTCATGACCATTCTTAATTGTGTAAAACAAAATTAGTGGATTGTGGAAATGAGATTCTAAGTACATGCGCTTGTATTCCTAATTTATGGAGGTTGTTTTGTGCAATGAACTACCCTTGAGATATCAATAGATACTTACCATAGCAATCAATTAAATGAGAAAATTCTTATCCAATCATCTAAATAGAATGAAACAAATTTCCTTGTACATTAACGTTTTTTGCTACTAATATTTGCTATGACATTTTTATTTAATATTATCATGGGATGTTTACATTCAAACTACTATATAATTCTATATTAAATGCTGACACCACAGTAATTTATATAAATCATATTTATATCCGAACCCTTGCATAGTTACGTTGTTGTACATGTGAACCCTATCACTACTTTACACCACTACCGTAACTGCCCCTTGATATAGTTTAATGAGACAGAGAGATCCATTAAATTGCTATTTTTTATTATATTATGCCCACCCCTTTCCCACTCACTGCTCTCTTCCCTCTCCATTCTCCCAAATCAAAGCTTGATTACGTATAAGGGTGGTGGTTGTCAAAAGACTTCAATGTCAAGGGTCATGAAGGTATGTGTGTCATGTTGGAGTTGAAAGGGGGGGGGGAAGATGGGGTCGGGAGGAGGATGTGAGAGAGTAGGAGGAGAAGGAAACGACGTATGGGGAGGATGCGACAATGGTCGGGGAGCGAGATGTGAAATCGAGTAAGAAATATGGGGAACGACGTGGGTTTGTGAGGAGGGAAAGGAGATGCGCATGCCAACGTCCTCGTATGTACTGTCAAAGCTTCGTTCGGACGTCAGCCACATCTTTGGGACTGCCAGGGTTGAGGGAGGTTGCAAGAGGAAGAGGGCATTAGAGGTTGGGGAGGTACCGTGATTTGGATTGGGGGGGGGTGCGTTAAGGTGTTTGGGGATGAGGTGTTGGTGACAACATCAATGGAGGGGAGACATAATTAATTATATGCAGTGGGGGCAGATGCACATGGGTTAGAGGAGGTTGTGTCAAAGTGAGGGACATGTGATGTGGGAGGGGGAGATGTGCTGGGGGTGGAGTAGATGGTTGCGACAATGTTAGGGGAATGACATAATTTACAACTATGATGAACGTACAGAGTTAAAATTGTCAACATATTATAGATTCTTTTATGTTAATAGAGAAGCAATGACATAACACATTTAATGACTAGTAATCATATATGGGTTTGGGTATAAGTATTAGTTATCGGTGTTTTAGAATGGGTATTTAGTATTCAATTAGAGGTCATTGAATAAAGAATATTTGGTATTTGGGAGAATACTCAGAATTATTCCGTTATATATTTTTAATTATTTTAAAGAAAAAAAGTTATGTCTAATAAAGGGGTCCTTCTAAATAAGGCGGGGATTTCCTTAGCTTTTAAAAGCCAACGCTAGTTTAGCAAGACTCTGTGTAAATTTTGTAAAACTATAAGCTTCATAAAAAATAACATATATGTTTAACTGACATTTTCTTCCAATGTATAAATATTTGAGTAATTACGTAATTGGCCCCCAAATATGGGGTATGTATCAGATAGGGTCCTCATAATCAGAACGTATCCTACAAGGACCCCGTGTTTCCATGCTCATGAGCCTTGAGGACGCCGTTAGTTTTTCCACTCGTTGTACCA
The DNA here is from genome assembly GCA_037367405.1 of Ottelia alismoides. Taxonomy (NCBI): domain Eukaryota; kingdom Viridiplantae; phylum Streptophyta; class Magnoliopsida; order Alismatales; family Hydrocharitaceae; genus Ottelia; species Ottelia alismoides. Next base: position 687,435 of record JAZKJV010004649.1, on the reverse strand, counting down.
AAATACGCATCCAACTTGCAGTCCTAAATCCTAATATAAACCATTGGCAAAACCCCAACCCTCCCTTTTCCTCACGGCTGCCGCCACCAAACACCAAATCATTGATCCCTTCCTTGCCGTCTTCCTTCACAGCACCCTGTCTCGCGCCACCTACTAGGTATGTCATAGCTTAGTCATCATTCATTCCAACATTGTTGCATCCATCTATGTTCGTTGCATCAACGTTGTTATCACCACGATCGTTGTTGCTGACACCTTGATTGTTGCATCGCCATCACCAGATTCACCACCGACAACGAAGCTGCTGCTGCTATCATCTGTTGGTGACCTTACACAGGTTTGTTAACATCCCTCAAAATCGATGCCTAATAATAAAACCATTGACCCAACCTTTCTGGATTTTAACAATAGAATCCAGGGAAATCTCATTAAAATGATGACCAGATCTAGATGTATTGTCGAATGTGTGGCTGGAGTCAGCATCAATTCATGTTTCAGCTCTGATTTACATGGTATAGAATCAAATTTTCTTCCGACGAAGTTAAAAAAAAGCTCGAGTCATTCATCCAGATCACAAATACTTAAGTCTATACCTTGTTATTGAGAAATCACCACACGACTCTTAGTTTCCTTATTTATAAGAAGAATAAAATAAAAAAAGCCCAACAAAAACAAGAACATTCGTCTGTATTTTCTAGCAACCCCGACTCCTCAAAGTCGCACATTACCAGTCGGTTCCATTTTCCATTATCGTACCAACAAGGAAAACCATGATTCATATTCACAAGGTGAGACGGATCTCTTTGGCCGATGAGTACTATGACTGCTGGAAAAACATCCTTTGTATTTTTAATGGGAACTACAATTTCTGTTTAGCCAATTGACCATAAACTGAGTCAGATCCCTCACATTGTAAACAGATTGGCAACCACCAACCTCCCCCGTTAAATCCATTGGTTTTAAAAAACCTACAGCTCATTGGAACCCCATTTTCCCCTTTCTCAATCTTTTCAACATCTTGCCAAGAGGGAACAAAACCTAATCTCATCAAAGACCTTTCATGTTACATGATGGTCCAAAGAAAACAATCAAGGAAAATATAATAACAACAAAATACAACACCATTCAATGAATTCCAATGCTAACTAGAAAATGTACTTATAACAAATGAATCAATCTCTTTGCCCCCCGCAGTTTCAAGTCACAGTAGACTCTATAAAAAAACTAATGTGATAATGGTGATCCAACAACCCTACTCATTGACCATGTTGTACATGTCATGGGAGCAGGCGAATGGTAGAGGCAATGCAACAATAACATCATGCAATGCCGCTAGTGTCAATGTTGAGTGGGGAACAAAACCTAATCTCATCAAAGGCCTTTCGCGTTACAATAAGATCCAATGAAAAAAATCAAGGAAAATATAATAACAACAAAATACAACACCATTCAATGAATTCCAATGCTAACTAGAAATTTTACTTATAACAATGAATCAGTATCTTTGCCCCCCACAATTTCAAGTCATGGTAGACTCTATAAAAAAACCTAATGTGATAATGGTGATCCAAGTACCCTACTCCTTGACCATGTTGTACATGTCATGGGAGCAGGAGAATGGTGGAGGCAATGCAACAATAACAACATGCAATGTCGCAAGTGTCAATGTTGAGTGGGGGTCCTGGGGAGAGAGATGTCGTTGGAGCGGAGCTTCTTCTGGACGGCATTGGGTCGTCGGGGTGAGGAGGGAATGAAGGGTGCTCCACCCTTTGGATGTTGGTGCTTGACATCGAGGATGGTGCGTCTGCTGCTACTACCGAGGATTGATTCACATTAGTATAGGCTCTTTCTTTCATTACATCCAAATGTTGAGTTTAGGGTTATGAGATTTTTTTAGGTATAAAAGTTGGGGCCTGGGGGTACATATGGAAGAAATATTTTTGAAATGCTCCCAATTTGTATTCGACAGCTGGGCAATGAAAGATTTTGAATGATACATTATCTATAAATAAGATACTGTGATACATTTCAATTATCGGGACCATTTTTGATATCTGCCCCATATTTAGGGACGTATTATGTAATTCACTCTAAATATTTTTTTAATTCTATCTTGAGATAAATGTGATGTTAATGTCAATCATTAAATGTATTATGTATAACATGACAAAATATACAAGGAATCACCTAAATTGACAGTGGTTTTCATTAGCTCAGGAAAGCTCCCATCTCATTTGAAGTTTCTTCTTCTAATATATATATATATATTCTTATATACTTATATATATGGTTATCAATCAATAAGAATCCGAGATAAATGTACCAATTAACATGTTACATATATGTAGCCTTCACATTTGTGTTGATAGCATGATATATGAGAACATTTAAAAATAAAAAAATCATTAGTCTATTGCAATAGTCGTTCATATATTCGGAGTGGAGTGAACATTTCAAGATGCGTGGTCCTTTTGTTTATTGGGTGACTGTGGATTGTGATGCCTTGTACGTGCATTTTTAATGCATTCGTGCTTTTGGAGAATCTCGTACGGTCTTGCTTATGACCGTGTCTTGCTGCGTCCACTGATTGGAGATGATCGATCTTTTAGGTTTCAGATGGATGATTGGACGGATGATGACGCTTTTTGTGGTAGATCGCCTTGGTTCGTTACTGTAGTACGAAATATGGAGGCTGCAATAGTAGATTATAGGGATAGATCATGCAATTGTGATGGACTTTGTTTGATGGTGTTCTCCTCGGGCCTTTTGGAGGATGCAGATTATGCTGCATATTAAGATCCTATGGTTGCTTATGAATGGGAGAGTGACGAGTATGTTGGGGGAAAACAAGAGACTTATTTATTCCATACGCCCTAGGCTCTCTTATATAGGAGAATAGCCTATGGGTAAATTGCATCAAGAGTTCAGAAGAAAAGAAAAATATGAAACGATACAAAATAATATAACATATATCTCTACACTCCCCCTCAAGATGGAGCATAGATGTCGATCATGCTCAGCTTGGACAAGCACTTCTGGAATGGCCCTCTAAGTAACACCTTGGTAATTATATCTGCAGTTTGGTCCCCTGAGCTAACATGAGATGTAGAAATAAACCCCTTCTGAATCATATCTCGTATAAAGTGACAATCAACCTCAATGTGCTTGGTTCGTTCATGAAATGCTGGATTATTTGCAATAAATGTAGCAGCTTGATTGTCACATTCCAGAGCCATAGGAAGTGGGACTTCTATATATAGATCTGTAAGAACATCTTTCACCCACATCATTTCTGTACTGACCTGGGCCATAGCCCTATATTCAGACTCAGCACTGGATATGGCTACAACAGTTTGCTTCTTGCTTCTCCATGAGACGAGAGAGTTTCCAATATACACAACAAATCCAGTGGTTGACTTCCTATCCTTGGGGCATCATGCGTAATCTGCATCTGCATATGCTGAAATAGTAATCTCCTTGTCTTTCTTGAATAACAAACCTGCACCTGAAGATGATTTAAGATACCTTCGTATCATATGATAGCATCCATATGTACCTGACGTGGTTGCTCCATGAACTGGCTCACCCGACTAACATCAATAGAGATATCGAGTCTAGTAATAGTAACATAAAGAAGTTTTCCCACTAATTCTCTGTATCTTCTCCTATCCACCTCATCAGTGTCGTCATCATATAATTTCATGCTCGGATCCATGGGTGTAGTGGCCGGTCGGCATCCAAGCATTCCTGTTTCACTCAACAGGTCAGTGACATATTTCCTCTGGGTCATTACCAGTCCATGAGGATTTCTGGCGAACTCCAGTCACAGAAAATATCTAAGGACTCCAAGATCCTTGGTGACAAATTCATGACCCAGCATTTCTTTCGTCCTCTGAATTCCTTTTCCATCACCACCTGTAATCAAGATATCATCTAGATACACCATAATTGCAATAATACCTCTGGATGTCTTCTGTATGAACAGGGAATGTTCTGCATTGGAACTTTTGTACCCCTGTTTTTCAAATAAGTCTGAGAGCTTCTGGAACCAAGCTCTGGGACTCTGCTTAAGGCCATAGATGGCCTTATGAAGTCTACACACCTTAGAACACTCCCCCTCAATAGCAAAACCAGGTGGCTGTTGCATGTAGACTTCCTCCTGCAAGTCACCATATATAAATGCATTCTTAACATCTAATTGGAATAGTGGCCAATCACGAGTAACCGCAACAGAAAGAAGGATCTGTAGGGTGGAATGGCGAGCAACCAGCGAGAATGTATCAAGATAATCCACCCCATATGCATGTGTAAATCCACGAGCAACCAAGCGTGCCTTGTATCCGTCAATGCTGCCATCTGCATTCTGCTTAACTGTAAAGACCCTCTTGCAGCTCACTGTAGACACATCGGTAGATGCATGGACAAGGCTCCAGGTACCTCTCGATTGAAGAGCAACCATCTCTTCTTCCATGGCTAAACGCCATCTACTGTCCTTCAATGCATCTTGGTAATTCCATAGAATATCCACCGCTGATAATGCAATGACAAAGCTCTTGAATTCCCCAGATAAACGATCAAAGGAAACAGTGGATGCTATAGGATATGACGTGCAGCTGCGCTTCTGTTTCCGAAGTGTAATAGGAAGATCCAAATCACCTGCATCCTCATCTGGCCTCTGTAACACATCCTGCTCATGTAAATCGTTAGATCCATCAATATTGATTATATTCTCAGAACATACCTCAGGCGAGCTAGATGACGAGCGGTTTCCATGAGCAGAAGCAGGCCGGCGGGTATAGTGGAGTGGTAATGGGGGAACATGAACGATAACAGGAGGTGTAGGAGATGTAGGTAGTGGTGGATGTGCTGATGGTGGTGGCATGTATATGGCTTCATTAGTGCCAGAGGATACCAACTGATCACCTGTAGAAGAGAAGTACATAACGGACTCGAAAAAGGTAACATCAGCACTAACAAAATATTTCCTGCATAATGGATCATAACACCTGTACCCCTTTTGTGTTCTGGAGTACCCGACAAAAACACACTTGACAACCCTTGGAGAGAGCTTGCCAATACCTAGAGACAACTGGTGGACAAAGGCCACTGAGCCAAACACACTTGGAGTGAGGGAGAACAATTCTCTTTCAAGAAAAACTAGGGAGAAAGGAATCTTCTCACCCAAGACAGACGACGTCATGCGATTAATGAGATAACATGCCGTTAGGACAACATCACCCCAGAAAGAATGAGGGGCATGACTCTGTATGAGAAGCGACCTGGTGACATCAAGTAAATGACGATGCTTCCTTTCTGCAACTCCATTTTGTTAGGAAGTATAGGCACAAGATGTTTGGTGGATAATCCCTTGTGTTGAAAAATAATTGGAAAGAGTATTAGTACTAAATTTCAAGGCATTACCACTTCTCACAATCTTTACAGATGCAGAAAACAACATTACAAACTTCATTGATGAAATCTATGATAATATTTCCAGCTTTAGATTTATTCTTTAACAAAAAGACCCAAGACACACGAGAGAAATCATCCACAATAATCATATAAAACCTGCGTCCCTGATGATCAGGAACACGACTTGGACCCCAGATATCGACATGAAACAACTCAAACTTGGAGCTACTACTCCGACTCTGACGACTGGGAAAGGTAAACCGATGATGCTTTCCCAACTGACAAGCCTCACATTGGATGGACGTGTGAGGTGAAACCTGGGGTAACAAACGACACAATTAGCAGTAGATGGCCAAAGCGTAATTGCCACATGAAAGGAGAGACAGATCCAACAGGAAGAGAGGAGACTCCGGCATATGGGGTCCGACTGAGACGATATAGGCCACCCTTCTTATAGCCACGCCCAATCACGTTGCCCGTAAGGATGCCCTGAATAATAAGAGAAGATGGATCAAAAATTGCTCGACAATGTAATTCCTTTGTAAGTTGGCTAATGGACAACAAATTCATAGAAAAATCAGGTGCGTGCAGCATGTTCTTGAGGTGCATAGAGGGTGTCAGGCTAATCTCCCCCTGACCAGTAATAAGGGAGTGCGTCCCATTAGCAATAACCACCGTACGGCCTGGAGGAACCTGTCTGTATGCTGTAAGTAGACCTTGATCACCACACAGATGATGTGTGGCACCGGAGTCCATAATCCACTCTAAAGTATTTGATCCACTACTGCTAGTGAATGCATAAGTTCTACCTGAGATACTGGTGGATGCAGAAACAACAACGTCGGAATGACTCTCAGAGGCAGGCACTGAAGCAACGAGACCGGATGGAGGAATAATGCCCCTCAGATGAGCTACAAGATCATCAAAGCGCTGATCCAAGGATGAAGCAGATGGATGTTCAATCTGTTCAGCTACTCGTGCAGAAGCAGGAAATCCATGTTTGGAATAACATGTGTCTTCGGTATGCCCAGAACGGTGGCAAAAGATGCATGATGGCCGAACACGACCCCCTCTGCCCCGAGGTCCATGACCACGAAACTGATGATGACCCCCACGACCTCGATTCGTTGCCATGGCTGAGGCGGTCTGATTTGCAGTAGATGAAGGAACAATAATACGACTCAGTCTGTGAAAGGCTTCCTCCATCGGAGGAATGGTGGAATCTACCAAGATCTGGGAACGTGCTGCCTCGTACTCTGGATCTAGAGCTGCCAGAAATACACCAACCATAGTGATATTCCGGTAGGTCTTCTGTTGCTCAGGAATGGCTGTGAGAGGCATGAAGCTGTAAAGCTTCTCAAACATTCCACGTAAAGACGTGTATAATGAATGTAGAGGCCGTCCATTTTGCTTGATGGTAAAGATGTCTTGCTGGAGTTGCAGAATCTTATCATTCTTTGCCTGTGGATAGGTAGCAGCCAGAATATCCCACATTGCTTTTGCAGTGGGATGATGGAGAATATCATTGGCAATCTCAATTGCTAATGTTCCTGATAGCCAAACCTTGGCATATGCATCATCTGCCTCCCATGAGGCGTTGACCCCAGTCTTCTCAGCATGCTCTTCCTCAGTAAGAATATGCTTCTTACCGGTCGACTTCATCATACTCATGAACTGCATTGCCCACAGTGCGTAGTTTGACCCGTCCATCTTCACAATAGGCTCAGGACCTCTGAAGACGCCTGTAGATGGGATATCTGCCTTCTTTCTGACATGATGATAATGGAAGACTGGGGTTGTAGACTAAAGATATGATTGTCTACACTGACATTCACGGGTTCGGTTGCATGTGTAGACTCAAGCAACCAAACCCATCAACGTGGGGATGCGGACGGAGGTCTCCTTGCTGACGAAGATATCCTAGGGTTGGTCGAACCCTAGAGAGAGGCGGCGTATACGAGGCGATCTGCGGTCAAGTCACAACGCACAGGGAGATGTGGCGCACAGGGAGATCTGCGGTCAAGTCACAACACACAGCGCACATGCGCAAAGAGATGGAGGCGCGGAGCAGATGTGTTCGATTCCTGATTCAGATGTGGTGCACGGAGAGATGTGGCGCGCGAGGATCACATGAGAGATGGAGGAGCGCGGGGAGATGTGGCGCGCGGAGCTAGGATCATGCGTGAATCTCGCGCAGAAGCATTGCGATCAAGGGCACGCGACGCCAGAGCTAGGAGCCCGGGAGATCGAGGGCCTTGCGACGCGCAGAGGTGCGCCTGAGATGCTGGCGGCGCTCGGAATAGCGCAGAGTCACGCGCAGGGCCTGGCGGCGCACGAGGTGGCACAAGGCCTGGCGGCGCGCGGTGGAGCGCAAGGGCCGGCGACGCTTGTGGGGTTCGGAGGTGGGGCTAGGGTTAGGGCTTGGTTCGAGAACTCCGGTGTAGGACTGTCGCTCTTATACCATGTTGGGAAAAATAAGAGACTTGTTTATTCCATACGCCCTAGGCTCTCTTATATAGGAGAATAGCCTATGGGTAAATTACATCAAGAGTCCAGAAGAATAGAAAAATATGAAACATTACAAAATAACATAACATATATCTCTACAGAGCAGGAGAAGATTTATTCTAGATATATGCATGGTTTGTCCAATTTGTAGGGATGAGGAAGAAGACATCTCCCATCACGTCTATTGTAAGTTTGTGAAAGAGATTCGGTGGGTAAGGTATGCATGGTTGGATCGATACGTCTGGTGTATATGAATTTTGGCAAAATTTTGGATCTCCTTTTCAAAAAAAGAAGAGTTTTGGAGATGCAACCTACCACTGTGGAGTGGAGAGAACGAAGTAATCCGATGACATTTGAGCTCTCTGGTTTGTCAGAAATGCTGTAGCTTTATGTAATGCACGTCATTGTGTGGAGAATGTGGATGGTACATGTTAATTTCTTTTCAGGTCATTGTATCCATGTTCTTGTACTGTTTGTTAAAATTTGGTCAATGAGTGATATCACCTATGATGGATAAGGCGTGGTGGACTAATTGGAAGTGAGGTTTAGTTGCATGGCTACTCAATGACAGTGAATGTCGAACATCTGAGTTGCTAGTTTGGGAGATAAGAAGGTGCACTTGGAGAAGTTGTGATAGGCAAAGAATGACAAGATTGAAACAAAAGCTGAAGGTTCCGTTCTTTGACTCTTATGAAAAGTAATTTTAGTTGTAGAATATAACTAATTTCAATTTATTTTCGATAAAATGATTCTTTTGAGTTTTTTTTTGAGAAAATGCCTAGGGCTGTTTAGAAGTGATGGATAAAAAATGGAATATGATTGAAACAAGAAGAGGTTGCGTTCTTTGACCCTTTTGAAGACTAACTTTAATTGTAAAATATGAATATGTTTTAAGTTATTATATAAATTGGAATATCTAATGTAAAAACATATATCAACACATACAAACATGTTATCTATATCGATATTACATGCTTATGGTTTATGCATATGATTGAAACGGATTGGTGAGATCCATACGATCTTTTTATTATATGATTTTCAACCAACTTTCATTCTTTTAGGTGCAGAAAACAATCTTATGCAATCCATGGAACATGGAAGGCTGTATCTCGATATATCGGCGATATATCGCCGATATATCGATATCGACATGGGACCGATATCGAAATCGATATATCGATATATCCGATTTCAGGCATTTTCTTCAGAAAGATTCCTAGATATATCGATATATCGGCGATTTATCGGCGATACACGATATCGAAATGATATCGATATCGATATGTCCTTCCATGATGCAATCCAATAAGGCACACAAAACAAGTTAATCCCATACAAGAGCATTAGATACATTGGATTATGGATTTTGTCGAATCTGTCTTATGTTAGTTCTCACGTTCTCTTTCTGTGGTATGAATCTAATCCAGCGTACCTCGAGAAGAGATGATGCAAACACGATTTGGGATGAGAGAGAGAAAATATGTGACAAGCCTCATGAGTTGAGAGAATGTGGAATGATGGTGTGAGTCAAACTCTAACTTTCATTGCATATGACTTATGCCTTAGCCATTTTATATTAGAGGGCGTGTGGACTTGCAAAAGGAACTAACAAACTTAAACCAAATTACGATCAAATCCTAGTTGATAAACTCATAATAAAGTCATAAATAAAAAAACGAATTAGATTTATGACAAAAATGGAGAAAAATAGTTTATCTTGATTTAATAAATCAAAAAATAAATAATGATGGACTAAAATCAATGAAAAACCATCAAAACCCTAAATTGGAAAATTCGTTAATTTGGGAAATCCTTATTTTATGATTGCATCAGCTTCCCCCTTTTCTGAAGCTCATCACATGATGATCGCACCATGGAGGAATTGTATCGTACCATAGGAAGAATTTCTCATAATGTTTTCTTTTCAACCTTCATGTGTAATTTTTTGAACTAAGGGCAATAGATGCCATATTTTAGCTTGTTTTGTTAATGACTCTTTGAACTAAGGGCAATAGATCGCACTTTGCCTTGCCTGAAACGAGACATTTTGCCTTCCAAGAGAGCGCTTGGATAGAGGTGACCATCTTAATGCAGGTGCATTGGAAAAAAGTGACTTTTTGCCACATTTTTTAGGTTTTTGGCTTTCAGATATGTTAGTTATACTTATAAGTATTATTAACATCAATATGTATGTATATGCACATAAATTACACATACTCTTACATTATATACACATATATATTGAGAGATATATTTATCTTTGTTTATTTTATATATTTTTGTTTCTTATTATGTCTATTATGTAATTTACCCAACAATGTTTCTCCTCTCTATATAAGAGAACCCTTGGACCTCATGAATGATCATCTTCATTATTTCTTTTTCACATGGTATTAGAGCGACGATCCTAGGTCGAAGCCTTGTGCCTTAATTCCTTCACCACCCGTCAATTACCTTTCTCCCCTTGGCACTACCACCATTGCCACCCACAACTGAGCGCTCCACCCCCACCCCCAGTGGTTGTGCGACACTGTAGAAACCCCCTAAGGCCACCAACGATGCCACCATTATTCTCTTCGATCCCAATCAGCACCACTTGCATTGTCGAGGGTCCGTCCCTCACCGCCGAGACCCTAATGGCAACCTGATCACCACCTAGGGTTCCACTTCCTCTCCTCGACGTTTAGGACTGTTTGCGTTCTGATTTTGGCAGAAAGTGGATGATTTTAGACCAATTAATCACCCCTACGGCCTTAGCATGGACTATGATCTGAGGGGAAAGGTTGTGGTATGAGTCTACACTCACAACCAATGCCCATGTGATTGTGTGGACTCTTTAGGATTAGTTGTTCTGGGCATCGCCATCATGCAAGAAATCAAGGTGACTTTCTCTTCCTGTGCCTTCAAGGTCCCGGTGCCCATCATTAAGATGGATGTAGCCAACTACAAGTTATGGTCCATGCGGTTTATGACCATGATGTAATGCAGTAAAAAGGAGCACATTCTAGGCGACTAGAGCCGGCTGACAAGAGTGGGACGAATGCTTCAGTGAAGAAGGATGACACACACACGCATGTTTGGCTCTATGTGAAGGATATGGGATAATCCTCAAGCGCATCACGGAAGCGTGAGCGTCGTATCAAATACGACAAGGAACGACTAGTCGGACTAGTTGTTTTATGCAACGGAAATTAAAATTTTTTTTGTGTGACGAAACCACATGATCCAAGAACACTTCTTGGATCGTTTCGTCTAAACCACAAACAAGTAATAGGATTACCTCTTGAAGCGTGGTTGCGATCGAGTCTCTAAACGAAGAGACCTCCTGTCTCAAGTCCGATCCGACGGAGGAGACGCTTGCGAGCGCGTTGATGAAACACGTGCTTCTCGCAATCAATGTTGATGATCTAAGCGGCGGTTCTCCTGGTCTCGACACACGAGAGGCGCATCGAAGGAGACGTAGATTCACGAGCAAACGATCGGGCAACATAACGACGACGCTGCGGCGATGGAGACTCCCTCTAGGGCATCCATGGTGGACTCTCCTTTTATAACGAGAGAGAGCAGGCATGTAGAGAGAGAAAGAGAGAGAGACTAATTTTCTCATTGTGTAAAGAAGAGCAAAGGGGTGCCTCTCCTTTTATAATATTTTGGGATCCATGGATCTCAATCCATGGACAACACAAATCCAATGGCTCTCATTGATTTGTGTTTCTTTTAATGGCCAAGATTTGTGTTGGTAAAAACCAACAACAATTAATTTAATAAAATCAAATATACATTAATATAATTTGATTTATATTAAATCAATCTCCATTGGAGAATTAGGAAAGAAGGCAAGCCTCCTTCCATGAAAGGAGTGGACGACCACCACATTCCATGTAGGAAATGTGGCCGTCCACCCTCCCTAAAAGGAAGGTGGCTTCTTCCCTTTTATTCCATGAGATACATTATCCCATTAATTTCTCCAATATTTACAACAACCTTTGTTGCAATTTATTTCACAAAAATAATCCAATTTATTGTGTGAACATTGCAATCATGCCATTGGAAATTTGTGAATCACATTCACAACTCAAAATAAAATGTGAATTACATTTTTAATTAATTGTCTAATGTGAACCCAATTCACATTAACATTTAATTAACAAATGTAAATTACAAATTGCTCTCTCTTATATATTATAAATCACATTTATAATATATATGATTAATATGGATATTGCTATCCATATTATTCAATATCCATGATAATTAAATCACATTTAATCATCTTGGATCTCTATTCTCCTGTGCCCAAATAATATGAATCACATTCACATTATTTACATCTTTGATAATCAAATCACATTTAATTATCTAAGATAGCTCTCTTTATAATATGAATTGAATTCATATTAATCATGATAATTAAATCACATTTAATTATCCATTTTCTCAATGCTCGGATACATATTATCAACAATGAAATTATCATGAACCCTTTCAAGGATAATGCGCTTTCTCCGCAGATACTTGGAGATAAGGACATGACGATTGTATTGTTCCACGTATAGTGACGTGGATATTGAGATCACATCTCAAATCCAGATCTCGGGCCTCCCATAGATACTTGATTAAATCAAGACCGCAAATCTAATCTTCTCATTGCATCTGAATCACATTCAGATCAATGTCCAACATTTGGACTAAGATTAGATTACTTCTCTACTGAGAGGAGTCACTAAAATTCAGACCCGTTTCATCACTCCCTAGGAATGGAAGCGTCATGGTTATACAACCGTTTATGATCACATCACCCTCATGTATTCCCAATACCTGTACATCCTACATACTAGAAGGCTTAGAATAAACCCGAAGTATAAGATCAATTTTATACTATCTACTTCAGAAATTTATCATTAAGTTTCTCATTTGACTATTGAGTCGGTATCGATCATATACTTTCCAAAAGCATATATCATACCTAGGTCTTGATCATATACTTTTACCTGCAAATTCAGTCAAGCTTCCAAAGCGAGATGACCGTGAACGGAATTTGAATCTTCCCAATATCTCATGAGTGAGCTCATGTCTTCCGGTTCAGTAATGAACCTGTATGATCCCTTTGAGAGATCGTATTACTCATATGCCCTTATATGCACACCAGCGCGCCGGTGTATAGACCTTGATTAGCTCATCAACCTATTGGTCTGCCAAATGTACATACTCAAACATATAGTAACATATCTGTCTCCGGTCAGAGGATGCGTGCCTATATCGTGGCATCATATGACATAAGACTTTGGTTATCTCGATCTCGTTAAGTCAACTCTTTGACCTAACTAATCTGACACCTCCGAATCTCTATTCCCATGCAGAGGACCTGCATCAAGAGGTCTGTCAGATATCAGCCTAAATGAGAAAGGATTGCCATCTCCTACTCAGGCTGGAGATCATATCTCAACAATCATTTGACGGTGCTTGATGAGTCCTCAATCTAACTCTTTAGATGTTCATCCAAGCACTAGCCTCTATGATTCAATATTTGAATCAGCAGCTGTATGATCATCAAGATGGCCATGGTACATAACCCTAATTGTACTAAGGGACCTATTATGCAAATTATCTATTCTTCATTTCAGATCAGGGAATGATATTCGCAATAACATTTATTGCATAATGGCTCGCCGTGGGCTCGCATGTCCAACACTATGGGGCTATGACAACGGAGACAACCAATGATATTTTGACCTTTGATTGTAATTTATGTGATATGTATGTGTAGCCTTCTTTTCTCAAGCTAGCACCTTCGATGTTTTAATGGACTTTCACGCCTTTCATGCTGATATCCTGTTCCTTCTAATGGATTTTAATTTTAACATTTTCAAAAAAAAATTTGCAGGAGGGTTATTCATATTAGTTTTTTGAAGCATATTATTGGATATCTCTACCCAATGCCACCATCTTTTTTCCAACTCCATACTGACCTGCAATGCCCTCCCACCCCCACTCTCCGCACCTTGTCACTTTGAGGGTGCCATAATGCCATTTCTGTCCCATACTCAACTATTACATTTCTCTTTAGGCATTGCATTGTCGACGTACAACTGCATCGTCGATCATGGGAGACTCACATCGAGCACTGCCACCATGACTGTCTCCAACCCCTCGAACTTGAAAGATTAAAGCCAGGGGGAAGCATGTCTTGTCCCCCCACCACAAGGGTTGCATGAGGTAGCACCCCCTGTCTCGAAACGAATTTTTTACCGTATATTATGTTCTATATGGTGTAGCTCTAATAGATGATAATATGAGAGAAGACTGCTTAAGATGGTTTGACCATTTGCAAAGGAGATGGGGTAACGTACCAGCTAGAAGATGCGAGATTTGAGGTATTGAACTAGCTGAAAGAAGGTGAGGAAGATCTAAGAAGTGTTGGAATGAGACTTATCCCAATGGATCTTAGTTATTTGGATCTAAGCCCGAGAATGACCCACGATAAATCCGAATGGAGGCAAACATTCCATGTAACCGACCCTAATGTGGGAAAAAGCTTTGTTGTTGTATAGTATGCTCTATGATATATGTTATGTTGCATTATAATTTAGGACATTCCTATATACTAACATAAAATAGATATATACGAGTGTATAACAAGTGAAATTGTTAATAATTAATATTATACTTACTATATCATATTTATTGCCTCAACGCCTTCATGAGTGCCTCAACACCTCGAGGTACGCACCTCGCCTAGGCACTTCCTAAGGCTATAGCCTCAAGGCATATTTATTGGCTCAACGCCTCCTCGAGGCTTGCGCCTCGGTGCCTTAAATCATGTTTTTTAAAACCACGTGCTTAACAACGTGTTAGTCGGTCATATGTAGTGGGAGACCTATGTTGGCAGCATCGAAACCATTGTCGGTTCTTTCGTTCAACCACTGTTGATTGGGATGTGATTCAAGCGTAGCACACATTGCAAGCATCCTTCTCATGCAATTATATCCCCTCATTTAAGGTAGATATTTTGTTTAAGTGTTAAAGGGATCATTCTTGCAATAGTTCGTTATGGTAGGATTAAAACGAGATGATTTTTAAATGAATATGACATTGGAATGAAGGGTAGAAGCCACTCTATTCAAAACTTATTACAAGGAATGTATAAATCAGGAAAGGAGGTTGATGCGATATTCCTATTAAGAGTAGGATGCTTGAGCCATCTTACATAAATGATATTCAACCATTGAATTTCTACACAGCATATTGTTGATCTTTTGTTCAATATCATCAATTACTACATTGAATTCCACCACTCAATTTGCATATGCTCGATTTCTTCTTCTATAATGATTCATTGCCAAATGATGATTACCTATATATGTTCTCTTCACCATCATCAACCTCATTTTATGCACCCCTACATGTTTCTCCCTCGCGAATTCTGTCGCAACCTCATCAAGTCATCTCGTGATACACCTGATGATCAAGCAACTCGTCAAAAGATGAGATATTTAAGATGAAGGAGAACTGATGCATACAAAGATTTAGTTTTTTTTTTAAATTAGGAATTGTTGGGTCTCATTTTGAATGTAAAATTTAGATTAATCTACACTCTCAAATTGGGAATCTAATCAACATGAACACACAAATAGGCAGCAGTTCCTTTTGTTGGAATATTTATCATTTCCAATGATTCGGAGGGAATCTTAACAACTGTCTTTGACCATATCTATCCCTCACGTACTTTAGAAAACTAATTATATGGTATTCATGTCATACAAGCGGGGGCATTTTACATATGTTGCAACTTGCAACATGTATGTTGCAACATGTTAAATGACGCATTTCTTCTGTTATCTTGGTGGGAGACAATATAGGTTCTATCATTATTTTCTTTCGTCAAGAGTGCAAAGTTACTAGTGATGCACGATTTGTAGATATATAATAGAATTTTGTTCTTCATTTTGTTTTGGGTTGGTAGGAAAAGAATGGATGTTATTATTTCCTAGGAACCTAGGCTTTCTCATATAGAGGAGAGATCTATGGGTAAATTATATAAGATAGACATAAGAAAAGATAAATAGAGAAATAATACACAGAATCATAAATATATCTCTACATCCCCCCTCAAGATGGATCATATATGTTAATCATGCCCAGCTTGGATGGACACTTCTGAAACGATCCTCTGAGAAAAACCTTGGTAAAGATATATCTGCTGTTTGATCTCTTGAACTGACATGAGTGGTAGAGATAAAACCTTTCTGGATCATGTCCCATGTATAGTGGCAGTCCACCTCAATATGTTTAGTTCTTTCATGAAATGCATGGTTGTTAGCAATAAACAATATCAACTTGGTTATCACACTGTAGCTGCAAAGGAAGAGGAACATCTATATCTAAATCTGCTAGCAATGCTCGAACCCACATCATCTCTATGCTTGCTTGTGCCATAGCTCTATATTCAGATTCATCACTTGACCTAGCAACCACAGTTTGCTTCTTACTTTTCCTAGAGACGAGAGAACCACCAACAAATACCGTAAAGCCTGAAGTGGACTTTCTATCCTTGGGGCATCCCGCATAGTCTGCATCTGCACATGCTGTAATAGTAAGATTTGCTCCTTTCTTGAATAACAATCTTTCTCTTAGAGATGACTTTAGGTTTATCATTGATTCGATATCATATATACATCATCCATGTGTACCTGTCGGGGTTGCTACATGAACTGACTCACCCTACTAACTGCAAAGAAGATATCATGCCTAGTGGTAGTAACATAGAGAAGTTTTCCCACCAACTTTCTATATCTTCTTCTGTCTAGCTCACTTGTATCATCATCATGGAGTCTCACATTGGGATCCATTGGTGTAGTGGCAGACATATACCCAATCATACCTGTCTCAACAAGCATATCTGTGTCGTACTTCCTGTTGGTCATCACAAGACCCTGCTTATTCCTGGCAAACTCTGACTCCAAGAAATATCTTAGGATGCTAAGATCCTTAGTGACAAACTGACATCCAGAAACTCCTTTGCCCTTTTTATCCCCTTCACATCATCTCCTGTAACAAGTATGCCATCAACATAGACCATGATAATGACGGTACCTATCGATGTCCTCTGTACAAACAATGAATAGTCTGCATTTGACCTTCTAAACCCCTGCTTTTCAATTAAATCCGCGAGCTTCTAAAATCATGCCCTCGGGCTCTGCTTCAGGCCATATATTGTCTTGTGAAGTCTATAAACCTGTTGATACTACCCTCAGCAATGAACCCCAAAGGCTGTTGCATGTACATACAAGTATGCATTTTTAACATCAAGCTGAAACAATGGCCAATCACGTACCAATGCAACTGATAGAAGAACTTGTAGAGTAAAGTGGCGAGCTATGGGTGAAAAGATGTCAAGATAATCCACACCATACGTCTGAGTAAAACCCATGCAACTAATTTGGCCTTGTAACGACCAATGCTTCCATCTGCATTATGTTTCACTGTGAACATCCATTTGCAGCTGACAATAAATGCCCAATTGAGAGCAGGAATCAAGCTCCAAATACCACACGATTGTAGGGCAACCATCTCCTCCTCCATAGCTAGATGCCAATGATTGTCTTTCAATGCATCCTGGTAAGTTTGTGGTATTGCCACGACAGATAGTGCATTAACAAACTTCCTGAAATCCCCTGTCAAGTGATCAAAGGAGACCGTGGAAGCTAGTGGATATGTGGTACATGTACGCTTTTGCTTTCGCATGGCAATAGGAACATCTAGGTCATCGAGAATCTCCTCCAATTGAGTGCTAGCATTTGGAATGGTTCGCGTTCAAACACATCTCCAGACCAATCGTTAGAAACCTTGTATTCAGAACATACCCAAGGCGTGCTGGATGAAGGGCATAAACCATGAGCAGAAGATGACTGACATGCATAATGACGTGGAAATGGTGGAACAACATGTACTTAGGAGGTGGTGATGTAGGTGGAGAAGCTGGTGGTGGTTGGGTTGGAGCAACCTACACAGACTGCTATGTTATTAAGCCCGGTCTAATTCCTGCTTCTCTGACTATCTCCTACTTCTTCCCCGACATCCTTCTTCGGAGAGTGAGTCGAATTCAGTAATTATATAAATCGTCGGGGGGCTTTCGGGCCAGGGGGGAAGGAGTCTAAATCAATGGACATGGAGGAACCATCATTGATGGATGTTGCACATGACACGAGAAATTCGACTCGACTTCTCTCCGAGAAGTTGCTTACTATCCGGAGTCCTAAGCCCTCCAGTTAATCTCTCTTTTCACTCTAGCCAGAAAGAGAACAAACAAGCTTAGTAGTTAGGCAGACCCCATGTATGTAAGTCATCATACTCTCTTCCGCACGTAGAGTCTCAGTATGCCAGGGGCCAGAGGGAAAGAGTGACGACTAGGTAGGCGTCGAAGGGATCGGGCAGGGAAGGAAGCAACTGACAGAGAGGTCTAATGCTAAGTGGAAAGCTGGTAGTCAAGAGGAAGGTAGCAGACCCCGCTCGTTTACGGAAAGGTCTAAGTCATAGCTCTATCCTCAGCCGGAAAGAGTAGACAACTGACACAGGCCGCTTTGCACCCCCACATAGTAGTGAGCTCTTGCTTTGCGTGGGACGTAGTCATCTTTCATGCTTACCTGCAGTCGTCTCCATCGTCTGGTGATATGCTCATAGGAGGAGGTGACATGTAGACCTCATCATCTGAATTTAATGAAGTCAACCTATCACTGTAGGAGAGAAATACATCACCGACTCAAAAAATGTAAGATCAACACTAACATAATATTTCTCGCGCAGTGGATCATAGCATCTATAACCCTTCTGTGTCCTGGAGTACCCAACAAAACACACTTGACAACTCTAGGAGAGAGCTTGTCTAGACCCGGAGACAACCGATGGACAAATGCGGCTGAGCTAAAAACATGAGGAGTAAGTGAGAACAATTCTTTCTCTGGAAATACCAGAGAGAAGAATTTTCTCACCCAGAACAGATGAGGGCATGCGATTCGTAAGCTAACATGCCGTAAGTACTGTATCACCCCAGAATGAATATGGGGCACAACTCTAAATGAGAAGAGTTTGGGTAACATCAAGTAAATGGCGATGCTTTCTCTCTGCAACACCATTCTGTTGAGAAGTACATGCACACGATGTTTGATGTATAATACCATGGGATGAAAAAGAATTTTGAGAGAGCATGCATACATAATTCCAAAGCATTATCAGTTCTCAAAATTTCAGAGACGAAGAAAAATATTATGCACTTCAATGATAAAACTTTTGATAACATCCCATACTTCAGACTTATTCTTCAAAAGAAAAACCCATGACAAACGAGAAAAAATGTCAACTGCGACTAAGTAAAACCTGTGTCCCTGGTGATCGGGAACACAACTTTGGTCCTAATTATCAATATGAAATAACTCAAAAATGGAGCTATTGCTTTGACTCTAACGACTAGGTAAAGCAGAATGATGATGCTTTCCCAACTGACATGCCTCACATTGGAAGGAAGAGCGGGGTGAGATCTGCAGCAGAACATGACACATTATCGACGTTTGACCTTTGAAAGCGCATGTGGTGGGGATATCGACTTTTCTCTCTGACATAAAAGGTTGGATTTTGTAGACCAATAAATCAGTGTCTATACAGACATATGGGGATTATATTGCATGTATGGACTTATGCAATCAAATTCATCAATACGAGCAGATCTCGATGCAAGAACAGAGGACCGTGGAGAGGACCGTCGATGAGGACGAGAACCAACAGCATCGACGGCAGTGCCGAGGAGAGTACCGCAGCTCCGGGACTACCGGCGGCAACAGCTCCTCGGGAGAACCGTTGGCTGCAGCAACTCTCCGGGTGGCGGCTCAGAGAGAGAGGGCGATGGCGACAGTTGCCTGTGAGAGAAGGGGCAGCGCTAGCTGCCCGGAAGAGTGGGCGACGGCGGTAGCGGCGACGCTTAGAAGAGTGTGGCAGGTGGGGTTAGTGTTAGGGCTTTTTTCAAGTACGAGAGCTCTGGCCTTGGACCGTTGCTCTGATACCATGTTGAGAAAAGAATGAATGTTATTTTTTTGGAATCCTAGGCTCTCTTATATAGAGGAGAGATTTATTGGTAAATTACATAAGATAGAAATAAGAAAAGATAAATAAAGAAACAGTCCACATAATCATAAATATATCTCTACATGGATGTTGTTGAAGATAAATGTGAGCAGGAGAAATTACCAGGAGAACAAGAAAACAAGAGAAGGAAATGATAAGGAGGGGTTTCTCTTTGATATCTCCGGCCTTAGTTTGATGAGAGAGGCGGGGTAGAGACTCCTAGTACCATTATTGCGTCTGATGTGATTGTTTCCTTCATCTCATTGTGCTATCTACTTGTTTGAAATAATCTGTTGTGTACTCGGGGTCTTCTCTTCCAAATCTTATTAGTTTTATGAGGGTTCATCTACTTCTCGGGATCCCTACACCAAGTTATCTGAGATATCATACGTTTCTTGAGATCGTCGGTTATTTCATTTATAGAAAGTGCATGTCGATCAATGGTCCTACATCACAATTTCCTCCCATTCCCGCTTCATGTTTGTATCCAAGCACCAAAATGCTTACTCTGCTTCCATTCTCTCTCTTTCCCTCCCTATCTGTTCATTAAACATATCCTCCTGATGCTAATGGAATCCATTTGCTGAAGCATATGCCTCGGAGGATCCAATTCTGGCAGCTTTAGTTTCTCCTTCCATTTTCCTTTGAACTCCATCAATTTGGTGCACTCTTTTACGAGCATGTCTTTACAGTTTAAATACCGACACATTAAATTGATTACCGGTTAGGTATTTCTTTGCCATGTCTGGTGTATTGATTAACATCTAAGTACATTTTAGGAAAAAGTTGCTTGCTGCCTCTTGCTCAAATTTATAGGTATATATCCTTGTTGGCGTGTATGCAAAATTTGTCTCTTTTCTTCTGATCTGAATCAGGTTGACTCTTTGTATTTTTTTTCTCATAGTTCCCTATTTTTTTCAGAGTGGAAATTCTCCTGTGCAGCCTACTTCGGGGCCCGCTTCAGTTGGTAATCAGGGTGCTGGAGTAATGCAGAGCTCCTTAGCAGTTCAACAACCTGTTTCCATTTTCCGGCAGCCTACTGGTCTACACATATCTCATTATCCTCCTAATTTTATACCATATAGTCAATACTATTCTCCATTCTATCTTCCACCCCCAAGTATTCACCCTTTTTTGGGTAATCCCGCCTTTCCCCAACAACATCCAGCTGGTAGTATATATCCACCCCCTATGGCTCCCGCTGCTGCTCTTAAGTTCTCCCTTTCTCAATTCAAAGCTGGAGGTAACAGTGGGAACCCGGCTCATGCTGGATCAACTGGATTTGGTTTGTACAGCTCCAACCTATCGAATTATAATCCCACACCTGCTACGAGCGTTGGTAATTCAACTGGCAACGAAGACCTAGCGGCTCAATACAAGGAAAATAGCATGTATCTTGCTGGGCAACAGGTATGGTTTTCTTAATGTCAAATATGAAGTTGTCATTTTTTTATTGTGAACCTCCTGATGTTCATTTCGACTCTTGCCAAAGGCTGTGTTACTTTTTTCTGAGCTGCTTGGATTACTATTTGTATTACTTATAGTATTATATGAAAAATACCTTTGTGGTTTTGATCACTAGATTTCTCTGATGCTCTGGTTCCCAATTTGGGGAATTGTTAAAGAACTTTTGAGTTTTAGACCCTATACGTGAAGTTTTGTGAGTTTGACTACAAGGCCTGCCAATATTAAGATTTATAATATGCTTGTTGGAGCATAAGTTGTAAGCGCCTATTGTGTTGTAGCAGGGTAAATGGATCCTGGAGGAGATCCATTTACCCCACCCACTTGTTTAGTCCCACATCGTCCAGTGGTGGGACTCGGAGGCTCTGGAGAGGCTATATAAGGAGCCCCAGACCTCCTGTACTCATTGAGAAAGTCAATAGACAAACACGCCCAGTTAAGGGGCTTCTCCCGTGGTTTCATCCCGCTCCTCACGGAGTAGGGTTCCACGTAAAATCCCGCGTTCTTATTTTGGTCTTATCATTTCCATGTTCGCTTCCGCATGTTTATTTTCTAACATGGTATCAGAGCGGGTCGATTCTCGAGGAGTTTTATGTTCATTTTTTTTAGAGATTCAGTTATCAGATATTGTCGAAGATTATTATTTTTTCAACATCCGGTTATTGTTCGAAGATCTGTATAAATTTTGGTTCCAGATTTTTAGGGTTTTGAGTAACCCTAGATCCATAGATCCAGGCCGCATGGCGGCGACTTCGGCATTCTTCAGGCCCTCAACCTCATGATCTTCGGTTTCTCCAATATGACGGAGCCCTCCTTCTCTCTCGTGGTTCCAAGAAGGCAGCCCTAACACGAAGAGGCTCCTTACAGTAGCAACGCATCCGTCGGTCCCAGACGCATCTCATCCACAAGCCTCATCTGGCCCCGTTACGAGATCCAGGCCTTCAATCGACCTCGCGGCTCGCAAGGCCTTTCACCTTCATCGACAACTGGCGCATGTCCAATCTCCAGAAACCCTTGCCACGACGCTGCAGTCCATCGCTGCCCTGGCGCACGAGGTGCCTCCTGGCGGCGACGCTCCATCGCTCTAAAAACTCGCAGGTGGCGCCGGGTAATCTCCAATATCTTGCGTAGGAAGTCGCGCGCCCCAGCAAGCTCCTGGCGGGAGCCCTAGCGCACGCAGATCAAGGAGACCTCGACGCTCTCAAGGCTGCGGCTCCTCCCGATGTCGATCTCCGGTCCATCCATCGGCCTCCGCAGAACCATCCCAGCATACGGCGCCCCATCGCCTTCCGCCACCTCAATATGACGCAGGAGCAGTAGCAGCTCTCTCCTCATCACGGCACGCTCCTGGCGGCGCGCGATCTCCAGCCCCCTTCTCCCTTGCGTGATGGCGGCGGCAAAACAAAGCAAACCCCGATGGGGCAGGCGGCGCTGAAATGAAAAAAGATGGGAACCCTAAGCCCGTCGCCCTTATTAAAAAAAAAATCGGGGGCGCGGCAGCAGTCCAAACGTTGGAAAATCCTAAGGGGGCCCACTGCCCTTCTTATAAACAAAAAAAATTATTACGGCTATGGTTAAAGGGTCCTTTGTGCCGTGATTAGAAAGTAGGGGAGGTTGAGAATTTAAAAAAAAAAAGATAGATGAAGTTGTTGTCTTTGAGCCCAAAGTTGGGCCCTATTTGGAAAAAAAAGGAGGAGTTGGCGTGTATTTTTTAAAAAAAAAGGGAGAGGGAGATGAGTTTTTTTTAAAAAAAAAGGGAGAAAGAAAAGAGAGAGGGCCGTGAGTTATTTTGTAGAAAGGAAATGTCATGCAAACAAAAAAAAATATATGCGATGGGCCCAAGTCAAAAAAAAAGGGAAAGAAAAAAAAACAGGGAATAAAAAGAGGCGCGTACATTTGAAAAAGCCATACGCACAGTTTTGCAAAAAAAAATGCTGAGGAAAGTCGAAAAAAAAAGTTGACGGCTTAAAAAAATGAAAAAAAAAGAGAGCCGTAAAAAAAAATAGAAACGGCCAAAATTCATGATTTGAGAAGCCGAAAAATTTGTAACGGCTTATTTTGTTTTACATTCCCCCATTTATGTACCTCTTTGTCTTCTCCCAACTTTGTCGATGTCATTTCCGACAAGTATGGGAGAAAGGGGGAGTATATGTAGAGTCACAGGTCCTCATTCAGATCTTCCAGATTCAGAGACGTCAGACCAGCCGATTTCCAGACTCTACACGTTTTCAGATGAAGATTCTTCATGCGCAAGTTCCAGACTCGAAGTTCAGATTCCGAGTCCCAGTTTGATGCGCAATTGATCAGACTCGACGATCATTGTTCAGAGTCTCCAGTTTCAGACACGCACGAGTGTGCGGTCATTGTCAGATGAGCATATGTTGCCATCATTGTCAGAGGTCCCCATCATTCTTCTTGTTGTCAGGCTAGAGTTTTCATGTGAGCCATAGGGACTCCAGAGCAGAGGACCATTCCCTTGAGGGCAAGGGTTTTCATGTGGTATCATAGGTACACCAGAGCAGTGCACCATTCTCTGAGCCAGATGGGAGAGACCCAGTCCTCCGACGAGGAGACTTCAGGCGCAAGTTCAGACTCGATGGTCAGGTTACGAGTCTTCAGTTGACTCACACTCCAGCCCGTTTGTCCTCCTCACCTGCACATCATGAGAAGCAACGTCCTCAACTGCAGCAATGTGCGCGTTGGGTTGATATTGTCCGTAGTGTCTTGTAGCGTTGAGTTGAGTTTCTGTCTGTTTGTCCAAGCTGAGCATTGCATGCTCCAGCTTGAGGGGGAGTGTTGGAGCATAAGTTGTAAGCGCCTATTGTGTTGTAGCAGGGTAAATGGATCCTGGAGGAGATCCATTTACCCCACCCAGTTGTTTAGTCCCACATCGTCCAGTGGTGGGACTCGGAGGCTCTGGAGAGGCTATATAAGGAGCCCCAGACCTCCTGTACTCATTGAGAAAGTCAATAGACAAACACGCCCAGTTAAGGGGCTTCTCCCGTGGTTTCATCCCGCTCCTCACGGAGTAGGGTTCCACGTAAAATCCCGCGTTCTTATTTTGTTCTTATCATTTCCATGTTCGCTTCCGCATGTTTATTTTCTAACAATGCTCTTATCCTTAAATCCAAGGCGATAGGTAACATCTTCTTCCGAATTATTGCATAAAAATAATTAGACGTTTCTGTGGAATTCTGTATTACTTGTTTCTTTATCAGGGATTTGATATTTCTATGTAGGTTATAAATTAGATAGCTTGATTTTTCTTTATTAAGCGAACAATTTTACTGATCAATTCGTGTTAGAGTATGCTGTTGAAGGTGTGAAAAGAAAAGTTGTATATCACGTAGCCCTATAACCCTCTTATGTAGGAGAAAGGCTTTAGGGAGAAATTACATAAAGAAGACAGAAAAATTAGAGAAATATAAATAAAGACAAATATATAAGAATTCTCTCAACACCCCCTCTCAACCTGGATCATATATGTCTATCATGCTCAGCTGGAAACAACAACGTTGGAAAGTACCCCTCGCGAGAGCCTTGGTAAACATGTCTGCAATCTGTTCTCCTGAAGCAACATGGGAGGTGGAAATAAACCCCTTTTGGATCAAGTCACGAGTATAATGATAATCAATTTCGATGTGCTTCGTTCTCACATGGAAGACTGAATTATTAGCTATGAATAGAGCTGCTTGATTATCACATTTGAGGTGCATTGGAAGAGGCACCTCAACTGCAAGGTCAATCAGAACGGACTTGACCCACATCATTTCTGTGCTCCCTTGGGCCATAGCCCTATATTTTGATTCAACGTTGGATCAAGCAACACCAATTTGTTTCTTATTCTTCCATGAGACCAATAAGCTACCAATGAAGACATTGAAGCTTGAAGTGAACTTCCTGTCCTTGGGACTCCCAACATAATCTGCGTCAGCACATCCAGTAACTGAGAGTGACGTGTCTCTTTTGAAAAGTAGACCTGCGTCTGGAGAAGATTTCAGATATCTTAAGATCATACAAACTGCATCCATATGAACTTGTCTAGGTTGCTCCATGAACTGGCTAACTCTGCTCACAACAAATAATATGTTAAGCCTGATAATAGTAACATATATCAACTTTTCTACCAGCTCCTTATACCATCTCTTATTTATCTCCTCATAGTCATCATTATAGAGTCTAGCATTAGGATCCATTGGTATAGTAGCAGGCCTGCAACCTGTCATACTTGTCTCAGCCAGAAGATCAATAACATACTTCCTTTACGTCAAAATCATACCATGCTGACTACGTGCAAACTCCAAGCCAAGAAAATAACGTAACTTGCCAAGATTTGTGGTCACAAACTGTCGTTCAAGGAAATCCTTAGCAGCCTGAATACCTTATTCATCTCTACTAGTAACAACAATGTCATCAACATAAACTAGAACAACAATCGTACCACCCTGAGTTCTCTTAACAAAGAGAGAATGATCTGCAGTAGATCTGACAAAACCATTTTCTTCAATCAACTCTGAGAGCTTCTGAAACCAAGCCCTCGGGCTCTGCTTGAGGCCATATATGGCCTTGTGTAGTCGGCACACCATAGTAGTCTCCCCCTCAGCAACAAACCCCGGTGGCTGCTGCATGTAAACTTCTTCCTGCAGATCACCATACAAGAAGGCATTTTTCACATCTAGCTGGAAAAGCGGCTATTCACGTTCCACAACAACTGCAATAAGAATCCACAACGTGGAATGACGTGCAACTGGTGAAAAAGTATCATGATAGTCCACCCATACGTTTGGGTGAACCCACGAGAAACCAACCTGGCCTTATATCTGTCAGTTGTACCATATGCACAATGTTTTACAATGAACACCCACTTGCTGCCAATAATAGACGCATCTGTAGGAGCCTGCACAATGCTCCACGTACCTCGAGATTGTAAGCAGCCATTTCTTCTTCCATCGCTAGACGCCACTGATTACTTTGCATCAACGCCTCTTGATAAGAACATGGTATCTCCACTGCTGACAACCCCAGAACGAACTTCTAAAATTCCTCGGAAAGGCTATCCAATGACATATGGGAAGCAAGAGGATGCATAGTGCATGTACGCTTCTGCTTCCATAGAGCAATGGGCACATCTAGATTGTCAGTACTCACATGAGATGTAGCATCTTGGTTATCCTGCACCACATGCTGTATATGCAAATCACCATTGCCATTAGAAGAACTCAAATGTTCAGAACATACCTCGGGCACGCTGGATGATTGGCGAGGCACATGAGCACGAGATCGATGCTGATAAACCTGGGGAAAGAATGGAGGTAGAAGAAGTGGCGGCCGTGGTGGAGGAGACGTAGGCGGTGGTGGAGTAGGAGGAGGTGCAGATGATGGTAGAGTAGAGATCAGAGGTAGAAGCATATAGACCTCTTCCCCATCTTCAGAAGAAACGAGCTTGTCACCTGTAGGAGAGAAGTATATAATAGACTCAAAAAATGTTACATCAGCACTAACATAATACCTTCGTCGAACAGGGTCGAAGCAACGATATCCCTTTTGGGTCTTGGAGTGTCCAACAAACACACATTTGATCGCTCTAGGAGAGAGCTTGTCACGACCAGGGGACATCTAATGAACGAAAGCCACTCAACCAAAAACTCGAGGTGTGAGAGAGAAAAGATCCGTCGCGGGAAACACAATCAAGAACGTGATCTTTTCTCCCATAATAGAAGAGGGTATACGATTAACAAGGTAACAAGCAGTTAACCGCATCCCCTCACTATGAATGAGGAGCACGACTCTAAATCAAAAGGGTCCTTGTAACATCCAGAAGATGGTGATGTTTTCTTACAGCCACCCCATTCTGTTCCGAAGTATATGCACAAGATGTTTGATGGACAATACCATGAGACATAAGAAATGTGGCAAGCTGATTAGTACACAACTCCAAGGCATTGTCAGAACGTATATATTTGATTTTTGCTGAAAAATATTTTTTATTTTAATAATGAAGGACTGAATAACATGACCAGCATTAGGTTTGTTTCTAAGAAGAAAAACCCATGACAACCTTGAAAACTCATCAACAGCAACAAGATAAAATCTAGGGATTTTTACCCGACAGACCCTATAAACTTTGCCAATCACCTCCACGACCTTTGACAACTCTTACCCCATGAACCCTCCGGGTAATATGTTTTAAGCCCATGAGGGTTCTTTGGGTAATTTACAGGATCGATGGGGTAATTACGTTGTGCAAAAGGTTGTAGAGGCATTTTAAAACGTTTATACGGTCTGTTGGGTAAAAATCCCTAAAATCTATGCCCTGATGATCAGGGACACGATTGGGACCCCAAATATCAAAAATGAACTAACTCAAACGGACCATGACTACTTCGACCATGACGACTCTGGAACGTAGACCGATGATGCTTCCCAAGCTGGCAGGTCTCGTATTGAAAGGTAGAGCGAGGGGAAATCTGTGGAAGAACATGACACATCTTTTACAGAGGAAGATGACGAAAACAAAGATGCCATGTGTAAGGAGACGCAGACCCAATGCGAATGGAAGAAGCATCGACATAAGGAGATTGCACTAGTCTGTAGAGACCTCCTTGCTCACGGCCAGTATCAATCAACCTGCTCGTTAGAATGTCCTGAAACACGTGCAGGTGGATCTAAAATGGCATGACAATGTAAATCTTTGGCGTTTTGACTAATAGATAATAAGTTCATTGAAAACTCAGGAGCATAAAGAACATTCTGAAGTCTCATCGCAGGAGTTAGCTGCACTCCCCCTGACCAGTAATGGGAGAATGTGTTCCATCTGCTATCACAACAGATCGTCCGGGCTGGGTTGGACTGAAAGCACAAAACTGACTTCTATCACCACAGAGGTGATGGGATGCACTTGAGTCCATAATCCATTCTGACAAATCTGCCATGTAACAACTAGTAAAGGCATATGCTATACCTAGTTAAGACACAACAACGGAGGTAGCTACCTCTGAGGATCCTGAGGGAGAGTTGGATGATCCTTGAGTAGGCATGATCTCCCTGAGTCCGGCCACAAGTTTGTCAAATCTTTGATCAACAACCTGAGAAGAACTCCCAACCTGTTGAGTCTGTTCTGCAGCTCTAGCGAAAGCAGGAAACCCATGCTTAGAATAACAGGTTTCCTCAGAGTGGCCAGTCCTGTGGCAGGAGGTGCACGGCTGACGGGGTCGGCCACCCCTCCTTTGCCACGGTTTAATACTCCCCTACCACGATATGGAGTAGGGTTCCCCCTACCACGAGATGCAGCCATAGCTGATGATGTCTGAGACTGCACATTGCCACCATAGGATATAGATAGCCTACTCAGTCTGCGATATGCCTCCTCCATTGGAGGTATGGTAGCATCTGTAAGAATCTGGGCGCGAGCTGAGTCATATTCAGGATCAAGGGCCGCTAGAAAGACCCCAGTCATCACAGAATCTCTGTAAGCCTTGAGCTGCTCTGGCGTAGCAATCAAGGGAATGTAGCTGTATAACTTCTCAAACATGCCCCTTAAGGAAGTGTAGAGTGTATGGAGGGCTCGACCATTCTGCTTCGATGTAAAGATATCATGCTGAAGCTGCATTATCTTCGACTCATTCTTCGCTGGAGAGTATGTCGCAGCGAGAATGTCCCACATAGCCTTTGCAGTAGGCTGACTCATTATATCATTTTCTATCTCTGTAGACACCATCCCAGATAGCCATACACGTGCATAGACATCATCTGCCTCCCATGAGGCATTTATCCTGGTCTTGTCACTTGGCTCCTCCACCGTGAGGATGTGCTTCTTGCCATTACACTGCATTAGACTCATGAACTGCATGACCCACAGTTCATAGTTCGTGCCATCCATCTTGACGATGAGGGCTGGACCTTTGAAGGCCCCCAGGGATGGAACAACAGCTTTGTTGTCAACCATGATGACAACTATCACCAAGACTGGGACTGCAACAAATGAGACTTGTGTCTACACGAACATATAGGAAGATGGTGGTGGGTGCAGACTCGTACCACAGCCTCGTCCATTCTTTGGAAGGGCTTTGGGTGACTAGGCTGTTTTTAGACGATCACATCGCATTCTAGAGGCCAAAAGGGGACCTGAACCAAGATGAGTAGTGGCTTGCAAGGAGGGGATACCCACGGAGGACGGCGGCCTGCAAGGACGCCCGCGAGAGGCGCATGCAACCCGAAAAGGGTACTGGTTGTGAGATGCGACGACAGTCCTAGAGGAGCGGCAACGGCAACCCGAGCGAGGAGGCGGCCCGTGAGAGGCCCGCGAGGGGCGGCGGGCAGCGACGTAACCCGCGAGGAGGGATGCGGCGGCCCGTGCGGCCACCTGCTAGCAGGGGCGGCAACAACCCACGAGCATGGGCTGCCCAATCGGGCTTCAATCGGGCTGGGTCCTCGAGCCTTGTATCAAGCCTTCATTCGGACCGGGCTCTCGGGCTTAGCGGGCTGGGCCGACCCATGCCCGAGCCCGACCCAAAATAATTTTGGGCCTGGATATTTGGCCCAAGCCCGACCCAATACTAACTTGGGCTTGGACCGAGCCGGGCTTTTTGGGATGGGCTTCGAGTTGGGCCGGGCCGGCTCGACC
Source organism: Ottelia alismoides (assembly GCA_037367405.1). NCBI lineage: Eukaryota > Viridiplantae > Streptophyta > Magnoliopsida > Alismatales > Hydrocharitaceae > Ottelia > Ottelia alismoides. Next base: position 657,311 of record JAZKJV010004649.1, on the reverse strand, counting down.
CAATGCTCATCCCTACCTACGGTTCATAATTATTATTCTTGTAACTCCGTTGGGGGCACTTACGTATTTTCCCCTTTTTGAGCTCTCTAGCGTTTTGTCCTATATAAGGACCCTTAGACCTCCAGAATAAGACAAGCTATTTCATTCTTTCGTTGTTCACCACATGCTTAAAAACCTCAATAGACAACATATTTGGATTCTTGGCAGCAGTCCAGGATGAGTTTTGGATCTCCAAAGGGACCTATGGTATTCGTGGTGGATAACTATGGAGATAACGATCGGTGTTCACGAAATCGGTTGAAGCGGCCGCATATACGCATGCGGACCATTAGACGCGCCGCATTCGTGAAGCCCCTCAATATGCGGCTATTGCGCATATGTGGCCCGCATATGCGGGTTGTGCGGCCACATATGCGGACCGTGCACCCGCTTCGTGGCCTGACATGCTGTCGTATCGGATCATTAGATCCGATTACCCGTAACCCCCTGATACACGATTATCCATAGTTCCATACCCGATTACCCACGATACCCGGTGACCCTAACGCTAACCCCCTGTCCCCCGATACCCTAATCCCCTCCCATGCGCGAGCCCACGCCTCCACGGTCCTCGTCCCATTTGTGCCTCCATCACCACCTCCCCCAAGCTCCTTCGCCTCCTCCAATCTCCGCCTCCTCCTCCCAACTCCTCTACCTCCTCCGCTTCCTCCTGGCTCTGCTTCCTCCTCCCAGCCGCACCGCGGCACCGCCTCCTCCTAGCTGCGGCACTGCCTCCTCCTCCCAGCTCCACCGCGGCACCGCCTCCTCCTCCCAACTCCTCTGCCTCCTTCGCCTCCTCTCAGTTCGGCCTCCTCCTCTCAAGCCCTCTACCTCCTTCGCCCCCTCCCAGCTCCACCTCCTCCTCCCAACTCCTCTACCTCCTCCGCCCCCTCCCAACTCCACCTCCTCCCAACTGTGACTCCTTCGCCAGCTCCCAGCTGCGCTGCCTCCTTCCAACTGCGCCTCCTCCGCCTCCGGTCGTGCGAGATTCCTTCGACTACCGACCGTGCGAAGGTAACTTATTGAATATTTTTTTTACCATATTTGATGATGGAATGTCAGATTTTCGCATAGTTGATTTTTAATTTGAGAAATACATGTATTCATTGATGGAATGTTCGATTTTGCATAATTATAAAATATTAGATGATATGATTTTACATGTACTCATTGATTGAATGTTCATTGATTGAATGTTTATATGATATGATATGATTATAGAATTTGAGAAATACAAGTATTCATTGATGGAATGCTAGATTTTTAATTCTAGATTTTACATGTATTCAATGATGGAATGTTCTCACCAAGAATTTGGATTGTTAATGCACATTTGAGAACGTATCCAAAATATGAGAATATAATTATTTAAACAAATATTTTCCTAAAACTTATGCTTATTAAATATTTTTTGTTGATGTTTAATAATTATGATTGAATGCTAGGCAACTATGGCCTCCAGACTACCATCTGATAGCGCTTCTTCTCCTACGCCTGGAGCTAAAAGCGGAAGTGAGCCTCCTATTCAGAGGAGTGATACATCGAGTTTTTTTGTTCCTCCTGGATTCAATGATCCTGGATGGAAGTATGCTTTTCTAGTGAATCCAACTACTCCTAGCATGGTCACTTGCCGATTATGTCGGAAGGTTATGACAGGTGGGATCAATCACATGAAGCAACATTTGGCTCATATTAAAGGTAACACAACATCTTGTCCCAAGGTTACTCCTGAGGTGAAGAAAGAAATCATGAACAACATGGAGGAAATTAAAAGCGAAAAGGAATGAGAAGACCATGAGGATGAAAGACATTCAAGGGTAAATCTCCATCAAGATGAATCAACCCTTGGTTGATGAAGAGAGGGATGGGAAAAGACCCCGAACTTCAGCAGAAGATGTGCCTGCGGAGAATCTCTGCCAATTCACCATCAAGGTACCTTTGCCAAGGAAGAATGTGCACATGTGAATTCATTCGTGGCAAAGTATTTCTATGACAATGGCATTCCGTTCAATGTTGTCAAAAGTGACTCCTTTGTTCAAATGTGTGAAGCAATTGGGCAGTATGGGAGGTCATATAAGCCTCCAACGTATTATGAGATTTCAGAAACTCTTTTGAAGGAACATGTTAAGGAAACAACAGATTTCTTACAAGCGCATCGTGATACATGGAAGACTTCTGGATGTTCCATTATGACGGATGCATGGATTGATAGGAGAGGAAGGAGCATAATGAATATATGCGTCAACTGCAAGCTGGGAACTAGTTTTCTGAATTCAATTGACTCGTTTGTAGATTCTCATACCGCGGAGTACATTGCTTCCTTAGTGGATAAGTCCATTGAGGAAGTTGGGCCCGAGAACGTAGTTCAAGTAGTGACAGACAATGCATCTGCTAACATGGCTGCTGGTAGAAATTTGAAAAACCAAGTACCCACAGATATTCTGGAGTTCTTGTGCAACACATTGCATCGACATTATGTTAGAAGAGATTGGCAAAGAATCAAAGGTGAAAACTGCCATAACAAAGGCGAGGACATTGACTGTGTTCATATACAACCATGCCAACACATTGAGCTTAATGAGACAATTTACGCAAAAGGGCGAGATAGTGAAGCCGGAACAAAAGGATTTGCTACCACATATCTCACTTTGCAATCTGTGATGGAGAAGAAAGATAAGTTGAGACTTATGTTTTCTTCTAATGAATGGAGAGCTTGTAAATGGTACAAAACCAAGAAGGGGGAAATGACTTTAGCCATAGTTTTGAGTCCTTCATTTTGGACTCAAGTGTCTTTGACATTGAAGGTCTTTTCTCCGTTGGTACATGTTCTGCGGATTGTTGATGGAGATAGGAGGCCAGCCATGGGATTTGTGTACGGTGAGTTGCAAGATGCTAGAAAAGAGATCATGAGCATTTTCAAAGATGTCGAAGCATCTTACAAACATTTTGTTGATGCCATTGACTCAAAGTCAAAAGGAAGACTGGACACCTTGCTGCGTATCTTTTGAATCCCTATTTCTTTTATAGGGATATTGCTCAAATCCAGAGGGAAGGCCTCGCTTTGAAGGGATTCTTGGATTGTATGTATATTTTCTATCCTGATTTAGAGATCCAAGATATCATCACCAGGAAGGAGTTGCCTTTATATGAAGGGGCAGAAGGATCATTTGGCAAACCTTTGGCTATCAGACAACGGTCAATCATTGATGATGATTTCAATCCAGGTACAATTTTTCATTAGAATTAATAGAATTATACGTTTAATGATTATTAACTATTTTTTTTCGAAAATAGCCTTTGGTGGGGATTGCATGGCATGGAAACACCACATTTAAAGGAAATGGCAATGAAAGTTTTGAAATTGACAGCTTCTTCCTCGGGCTGTGAGAGGAATTGGAGCACTTTTGTGGCGGTAAAGTTAAAAAATTGGTGCCACATGTTATATGTTGTGTCTCATTAATGATGTGATGGATGATATATTTATGGTTATTTTGTAGATCCACACGAAGAAAAGGAATAGACTTGAATTCAAGCGATTAAATAACTTGGTGTATGTTAGATTCAACGCCAAATTGAGAGATCGCCGTCTTAAAAACGAAATGATCCATTTACCACAAATGATAGAACTCATTTGAGAGATTGGATTGGTGAAGAAGATGAAGGAGATGATTAAGTTTTCCAAGGATCGGGGCTGACGTTGATTGATGCAACTGGTGCAGAAGATCTCGTTCAACATAGAAGAAGCCAAAGGCATGCTACTGGTTCAACCTCATTGCCGACTTTGAATGAGGAAGAACTCCTATCCGAGGAAGAAAGTGGGGATGAAAATGAAGATAATATCGTAGTGAAATTTGATGATGACTAGTTTAGAATTGCTTTGTACTTTGTACCTCATTATTGTTTGAACATTTCGTTTTTCTTATGCTATCTTAGTCAGTACTTTTGCTAATGTTATTTGTTTTGAATTTAAGTTTTCTTTCATATTCTTACATATTTTGGTGATTGTTGTTAATTATTATGTTTGCTAACTGTTCTATCGAAGTATTGATATTTGATTGATGGATAAATGAAAGTCATCTTTTTTATATCTTATGTTGGACCACAATTATGCATATGTTTAGTTCAGTTGTAGTCAAATTTGTACATATTTATTTATTTTTAAATAAAAAATTAGGAAACATCGTAGAACCGCATATACCCCGCATATGCCCCCGCATACCGCTTAATCGCTATTCAGTGACCTGTCCGAACGCATACACATACCGCTTTCCTGAACCTTGATAACGACCTTTGTAGGAGGTCCTGGAAGTGCTGGGCAGCGTTAGCGGGAGGGTTGTGGCCCCCATAGCGGCACTAGCGGGCCTCCGTGGGTGGTTCTAGCAACACCGGTAGGTGCTGGAGATGCTACTTTGGGGTTGAACTGCTACACTGGAGGCGATTGGAGGGCCTTGCGTGGGACCCTAATCCGGGGAAGAGGGCCCGCACAAGCTTTTGCGAGGCTTGAAGGTAGCGGTTGAAATTTTAGGTCAGAACCCCACCCCAGTCTAGGACTTTTGCTCTGATACCATGTGGGGAAGAGATGCGAATGAGATTTATATTCCGTAGGGCTAGAGTCTCTTATATAGAGAGAAAACCCTGAGAGTACAAAAAGAAAAATACATAAATACCCCCGAGTGATTACAGAACCCGAAGGGTTACGAACATAAATGTAAGTATAACTCTAACATGTATTATTGTATTTTATGTTATTTAGCTCCTTAGGGTTTCATCCTATATATGGATCCCTGGAGCATACGGAATAAATCAATTTATTCCGAGTTTCTCCACAAGTGTAAAAGGATATAATGTCAATTGATTTTCAATAAATATTTTTTCTTTGAAAAGGATCAATGAATTGAGTTCAATAATGGCTTATCACTCATCCCATGTTCTTGTTTATCCTCTATCCCTAGCCACCTTGCTTTCATTTTTCCTGTTATCATATTTCATCATGACGATCAATTGATGCTACACAATCTAAATTTAAGTGAACTCTTTGAACTGTTTTAAAAAAGCTTTAACTAGTAGAAGAGTTTCCAAGTACGATTCTGTGTTACTAGACAACAAAAGCATCACTATACTATCTTATCCTAATTTAGAAATCTCTTAGTAGAATTATTAACTTCAACCATCTTTCATCATGTGATTAGAGAGAATGCTTATCTTTTCTGTGCCCTTACCTTTTTGTGCGCAAGAAGTTGCACTCGTTAGTGGCCCAAAAATCCACCTCTAACACATAATTCCAAGATGCCTCTTTACTAAGTCTCCAAATATTTAAAAAGAGACTCAGTGAAGAGAGTCTCAATATGTGGGCAGACCAAGGAGACAAATGAATTTTTCCTTGGAAGAAAGATGCAAAATAGGCAAAAGACTTAATAAAAAAGAAATTTAAGGAAGACTTGAATCCTGATCAATTTTCATTTTTTCCAAATAGGTAGAGGTGTCGAGGCCTATTATTTGATTCTGATATCCTAGTTTGTATGAAGTTTTGACCTCTAAATATGGAAAGTTTATATAATTTGAGCAAACAGGCTAGTGTTTTTCGTACATTCTAACTAGACGAGGATCATTAGTTACGGACCTTTCTTTAGTTTTAATATTGAGGTAGGCTCTTTTGCTCTCCTTTAAGAATCTTTGAGGTAACACCATGATATATCCAAGGTTAATAGTGAACACATACGACAACAACACAACCTTTTCCCTTAATTAAGTAGGGTCAACTACATGGACTTTTTTGCCTCCATTTAGATTTATTTTGGGTCATTCTCGGACTTAAATCAAAATAACTAAGATCCCTTCGGATAGTCTCATTCCAACACTTCTTGGGCCTTCCATGCCCTTTCTTAAGCTGCTCAACATCCCAAATCTCGTATTTTCTAATTGGTGCATCAACCGACCTCCTTTGCAAGTCGTCAAACCATCTTAAGTGGTATCTCTCATCTTATCCTCTATTGGAGCTACACCAACTTTTCTTCTCATCGCATCATTCTGAATCTGATCTTTTCGTGCATGACTGCACATCCACCTTAGCATTTTTATTTTTGCTATTGTCATTCTCTGCACATGTTTCTGGTTCATAGGCCACCATTATGATCCATAGAGTATAACAGTTCCCACCGTTGCTTTGTAATACTTTCCTTTGCCTTTCAATGGAATTTTCTTATCACAAAGAACAATAGAGGCTCCTCTCCACTTTAACCATTTTGCATTTATTCTATGAGCAACATATCCATCAATTTCCCCATTTTATTGCAAAATATATCTCAAATATCTAAAAGAATATTTCTTTTGAATGTTATTGTCTCCATTTTTCACCTTGAGCCCTTCATTGTTGTTTCCATCAAATGTGCACTCCATATATTCAGTCTTAGCCCTACTTATACGATATCCTTTAGTCTCTAAGCCATGTTTCCAAGCCCCCAGCGTCTCATTTACTCAATCTCTTGTCTCATCAATCGACACAATAACATCGACGAACAACATCCACCAATGTTTCTCATCTTAAATGTGGCTAGTCTACTCATTCATAAACAAAGTAAAAAGAAATGGACTCAAAGCTGAACCTTGATGCATACCGATGCTGATGTTAAAATAGTCAGTCTTCCCAGACCATATCCTTACACAAGATGAAGCCCCATCATTCATATCCTTTATAAGGTTAATGTATGGGACATGTATTTGTCTCTTCCAAAACTCTCAACAAAATCCCCTGAGATTGAATCATAAGCTTTCTCCAAATCAATAAAAATCACATCGAGGTACTTTTTAGCTATATAAATCTCCATTGTTCTCAGCAAGTGGATAGCTTCAATAGTTGGGCGACCAAGCATGAATCTGAATTGGTTTTCCGTTACTTTGAAAACTTGCCTCAACCTTCTTTAGATCACATATTACCAAATTTTCATTGTATGACTCATCGGTTTGATAACTCGATAATTCGAACAATTTTGAATGTCTCATTTATTCTTATAAAGAGGCACTACAATGCTTGTCCACCATTCTTCAGTTAATCCATCTTGTACGAAAATGCTTACGAGCTTATCTTTGTCCTATCTCGCGGTTCTTCATAGTTTGAGTCTTTATTGAACTTTGATATGACTTTTCTGTTGAAAGGTTGCTGAGACAATTAACAATCACTATTGTGAAGCCATGTATTTCCTTTTTCGTGTTACAAAAACTCACACCTTAACTGATAATGTGGAAAATCTCTTTCTAACTAAGCATGCATTTGAGCGAAAGTCCCTCCCTTCCGACAATGATTTGCAAGACTTAGCTACCAAAAAAAGTAGGCCCATGCTCATGTATGACCAATGATAACATGATCGTACGCTAAAGAATGGTAGAGATCAAGCTGACTCGTCTATTTCCTTAATATTGTATGGTTAATTTACTATATCCAAGATGGAATACAATCGATGTTCGTAGACTAAGCAGGACTTCAGATGCGAAGCTTGAGATGGGAGCAACTTCGTCCTGTGCCACATACACGTTCAAATTAGAGGTAGCCATACTTAAATTGGGATAAATTTGCCAACATAAGTTGCGACACCCAAGCTTGGATTGATGTTTATGAGGGTCGTGAACATCGACATAGACTTACGCTACTGAAACTGATTTGACCGTAAACTTGTTGAGGTTTATAAACCTTTAAAGAGTACTTGGAACCCTTGAATTTGGTGCAATCTGACTAAAACTCGGAGACTTTAAATATCATGAGTGTTACATCATGTGAGGGCAACCTTGTTAAGATCCGTTGATCTTGATGAAAAGTAGACTATTAAACCCATGAAAGGAGCATCCCTGTTGAGTTCGTAGGGACCTTAGTAAGGACCATGATGCCGACCTGTTGTTTGAGGTATATGTGATTAGGCTGGGATGACAAAAGGCCTTTGGAAATCTGAGAAGCTCCTCAAGTCTCGAATAAGATAGCTTGAGGGTACTTTGCCTCCGGAGCGTAATTGACCATGGTGTCAAAGACAATACCCTTGACTCTTGCCCTCTCATACAAGATATACATGGAGTTTGATATGACTTGCCTTTTAAGAAAGACGCGCTTGCCTCACATTAGTAGATTGTATTGTTCACCATTTTTTATCTTACCTACCACGTTCAGGGTCATCTTGGAAACCAGTGGCATATGATAGTAGGGGTTAGCATAGAACAAACAATGACTCCATGAAGGAAAAAGAAAACTAACGCTCTTGCCTAAACATCTATGGCTAGCCATCCAAAGGACACATGACCCTAACCAAACGAAATAAAGTAGGACACACAACTAGGTGAGTAATGCCTAAACCATCAACCCACCTTTACCATTGCTCTTTTTCAAAAAAAAAAGTGCACCTTCATCTTTATAGTAGGCATAGCCACCACTTTAAGTTGTTCGAGAAAGGAGACAATGCAAGCTCTATCCATGCAATGATAATGGCTTCTGCTAACTCACCAAAGAGAGATGAGCTGGAGTGCATTTTCTTCTGCCTTCCAAGAACCCAACTGTTTGCGATGTCCGTGAAATTGCTGGAACATTTTACCAAATCTAGTGCATTTAGTGTCACTGCATCCAAAATGTACATCACTTTAAGGGCGTAATTTGGTCTACAAAAGTCATTGTATGCTTTGCTTGGTACTTTGCATAGTGTCTTCAACATTTTCCTTGCTCTCTCATCGACATGAAAATATCATGGTTCTCTATTGACAAGCCTTATCAACACTGTAATAATAAGTTATTATTTATATTTGTATACTCAATTTAAGTTGCCCTACTAACAAATCTTATACTCGTTATGTATATAAGGTACAATATACAGGAAATTTAGGGGAAACTTATTTTTGTAAAGCATATGAACACTGATAGAGTTTTTTTATTGGGTTGTTTATTGAGTCATGTAACTTTTTGGGGTCTTTTTTTATGTAATTTCTCTTTTTAGCTCTCTAGGGTTTCACGCTATATATGAAACCATAGACTCCCTGAATAAAACAATTCATTGCGTTCTCTTATCCTTTTATCAGCATGGTATCAGAGTCAAGGCCTTAAATGTCGGATTTTGGTTTTGTTTCGGTAAGCCTGGAAAGAGAAATTCGGTGGAATTTCGATGGAATTTTGATGAAATGGTCGGAAATTGGGGAAATTACTTGAAAACTCATTTTCTAAATAAAGATTTCTAATATTCTTTAACTCAATAAATGAGATAGAAGGATAGTTTTTTTTGCTAATAGTAAGATGTTAATATGATATGTGACATTAAATTTACATCCAATCATCCCAACAGTAAAAAAGTAGCATTTTGCTCAGAACCAGACCAAAACCAGATTTGGAATGTAATTAGAAGCAATTGGTTTCTCCTCTTGAACATGAAGAGAATGGTGACACGTGAGCACTTCTTTAATAAGAATGAGGTGACATATATGATAACTACTAATTAAATGATATATAAAAAAACAAAAATATAAAATCTTCACTTAAAACTCTAAATTAACTCTTAAATCTTGTGTCTAACTGATTTGGTTTGAATTTAGATCTAAAATATAGAAACTAATTAAAGAAACTTCTTCAAACAATGTAGAACACTCTAACAACTCAACACATTAGCGAATAAATAAGTGAAAATTCTTTAATATATGCAAATTTCGATGAAAGCGAATGGTAGATTCCCTTATTTTTGTTGTTTTGCCGAAATGACACATAATTTCGATGAAGTTTCGTTGAAATTTCGTTGAATCCTGGAAAAAGAAATAGGGGAACATTTTTATTTCGGTGACCTAAAGAAGTAGAAATTTCGGAGATTTTCGGTGGAACTTCGTTGAAATTTGAGGCCATGATCAGAGTAGCGGTCCTAGACCGGTGTTCTGACCTAGATCCCACTGCCACCACCAGCCCTTGCCTCTCTGTAACCGCCATCATCCCTTGTGCACGCCCTCTTCACCGCGCCCAGGGCTCCGCGCAAGGTCCTTGAGGTCCTCTTCTTGCCCAACCAGGCCTGCAGAGCTGCGGTCAGCACTGCTGGGTATCCACCAACACTAGATCTCACCGCTAGGACCCTCTTCGGCGTTGCTGGATTGTCGCCAGATAACCTTCGGTCTGCTTCAGCGCTGCGAAGGGGACGCCAGACCTCCACGGGGCCACATTGGTGCAACCAGGCCATCGTTGGGCCTTAGCCACACTGCTGTATCCTTTCTCCAACACCTCTAGATTGCCGATGGACCTTCTCCTGGTTATCGAAGACCCTCTACATCCCTCCCAGGACACTGCAAGGCCTACCTTGGTATTGGTGGTCCCTAACCGACCATATTCTATTACTGGGCTGCACCGCAGAGTCTGATTCGTGGTATCACAGTCACATTTCGTTGCTACAGAAGCCCGAAAAGGGGCTGAAACCGTGACTTCAATCACCCATATGCTTGTTTGAAACAATAATTTCTTCCAGGTCACCTTTTTTTCTTGACCTGTGAGATCACGATGACATCCACCAAGACCAAGTCCATGTAGTCGACTTCTTCTATGATGGTACATGGCACTTCTATCGAACTCAAGGGCATAGATAACTGCGTGCTCTGGACTCGAGCCAAATAAAGTTTTCAAAATGATTGTAAACATATTTCCAAAATAAAGTTTTCAAAATGATTGTAAAAAAGTTTTGAAATTATTTTGAGAACCTTGTATATAAGTATCAAATAAGATTCTATATATAAACAACCTTTGCATATAAAACCTATGAATAACAACTGACTTTATAACTTCTGTATGAATTCCCAGTGTGAATTACACACTCAATTCTTGTACATATGCACACACTCCTGTGTAAATATTTGTACATACACCTTTCACTAACCCATATTAAAATCCCTAAAAATATAAAAATTTTCAAAAACCATAAAAAATTGCAAAATATTATAAAAAATCGCAAAAAATGCAAAATCCTTTTGAGAAATCCATAAAAAGTTCAAAATAAGAAAATAGCTCCATAAAAATTATTTTCTTACATTGCATTTGCATTTGCAATTTTTTCGGATTGATAATGACAATTGAACTGGTCTGGAATAAAATCCGAAGATTGTTGCTTGGTTGGACCTTAATCTACTTAATCACAGGCAGTGTTGCAAAAGTCAGTATTCAATATTCAGTCAGAGGGGTCACTGAATAGAGAATAATCGGTACTCAGGCGACTATTCAAATTTATTCGGTTTTGTATTTTTTTAATTATTTTAAATATAAAAATGATTTTAATACATATATTCTTATATATTTATACATATATTATCATCAATCAATAAGAATCCAACATAAAAGTATTCATTTACAACATACAAATACAGAGCTTTGACAATTTTGGTAATATCATGACAAATGGTAATTCTTGGGAATTTAGAAAAAATAAAAAATTTTCTAGCATTTAACTACCAGTCGACCCAATAATCGGCTAGTCGCCCGACTAATCGGACCTACTATTCAGTTAGACCGACTATTGGCTGAGTAGAGGTTATGCAGTCGTGGACCCCCCATATCTCATATTCGAACCTTATAGTCAGCCTAGTCGGTCGACTATTGCAACACTGATGACATGAACTTTATAGGAACTGGAATTAAGGCGCTTCATTTCTGCTAGACTTAATTCTGTGAGACCACGAGAATGGGTTCATATGTTATGTTGACTGTCTAAGTAGAATATTTTGAAACATACGTATTACTCTTGTCGACAATGACATAACTTGGACACATGCACCGTACACTTAACTCAACTCAGTTGAAGTGATAGAGGGATGGATTTGTCAACATGATACACAAGCGAATTGAAACATACGAAGTCACAGTCTGTGGCCATTGTACCCCTACCTCATCCAGTAATGACGAGGTCCAAAGATAGGATGCTGGAGGTTGCAATAAAACTTCAAAAGAGGGATATTCTACTGGCTTAAGAGGAAAAAGTACTTATGTAAATGCTACTGTAAATAGTATTTAAAAAAGTATACAATATAGACTCCAAAAAAAGTTCGACCGACAAAAATCAAAGAAAAATCAATTCCTGCTGGAGTTTTGTATTCAATAAGCAAGTCTTATGCTTCAAAGTTAAAGATTTTATGATGCATGCAGCTGGTTGACTTGGCGTCACTTGTCAAGTATCCTTGGATAGTTAACTACAACGACTACCGTTCATTCTCTTTTCCACCTCCTCTTCTTAAGCCGTTTTCACTTGAACTTAGAAGGGAATACCCCGCTCCTCGAGGAAAGAGTTATTGTATTGAGGAATTAGGGTCGCCATGTTTAAGATGATTGTCTCTTTACCGCTTCACCTGAGAGGAGCTACATATCACTTACATTGTACACGATAGACTCATGGTCATAAGGGTCTGTGTATGATGTAGTCTTGTTCTGACCTGGCTTTTGAGGAGACTTGGATAGGGTTTTGCGGTTATTGAAGGCGATTGAGTTTCAAGTCCAATCCCCAATAAGGTTCCTACCGAACTTAAATTCCGAAAGGTCCTTCTGAGCTCCAACCTTTGATTTTATGAAGATAAGTTTAAAAGTCGAAGTTAGTACAACTTATTTCTTTTTCTTTTCTTTAATTTCTTTTTATGCACTCATTGTCATAAGTGTTTGCTAGGGACTAGCAACGACAAGTAGAGGGGGTGATGAATCTCCATTTTATTACCTTTATTCTTTCATTTTAGCCTTAAATACCTAGATAAATGCATTAGTTCGTACAAATAACAGTCATAAATTGACCTATAAAATATTGTATAAATACATGTACTTAATTCCAAAATAAAAGAATAAAGAAAAAGAAAAGAAAAAGAAATGAAGTGCCAAAGACACTGAATGACCCTATACCCTGAGATCAAGGTAATATTGACTTGATCGATAAAGAATAAAGTAGGGGGAGATTGACAGATTAATTGTGTAAAAACACATTAAAATCGTTGTTTAATTTATCAATAAATAGCCTTTTGTACAATATTTTATTTTGCATTTTATATACCTCACACAATAAAACCCTCAACATGAAACTTGTACATAAAAATACAAAGAAAAATGCAAAAAATTATTGCACAGAAAATAATACACAGTGTGACAGGGACACACTTATCAAAAAGCCGCAAACAAAAATTTACATATCCGTATCTCCACCATACATGTTCAAAATTGACCAATCACCTTTATTGTTCATAAAATTTAATTATCTATTTAATGAAGGTGGTTTCATAAAAATGGAGCTAAAATGCAAAAGTTTGCTTTTGGGTCCCTATTGTACTTTGACCTCTATATTTTATTCAATATATTCATTCTATATATTTTTAGCCTTCTTATATTTTATATACTTGTAATAGTATTCAAAATATATTTAAAACATAACATAAAATAAAAGCATGAAAAAATATCAAAATAAATCAAGTATCAAAATATATAGGTATATTATACCTATAATATACATACCCCTATTTATTTAAGTATATATAAAATCAAAAAAATTAAATAAAAATATGTAAATATGTATTTAAATATGTTGTAAATATAGAAAAATATATGTATATAATATATAAAATGCAAATAAAAATAAAATACCTCAAATACTAGTATTTATACCTATATATACATGTAAATATTAGCACCTAATAAATGTTATAAAAATAAATAAAAATATTCTAAAAATAGTACATCATAAAATAATAAACACTTTTCCTGTTTCGACTTTTATTTAAGGAATTCATTTATTATTTACTATTGATTTAATAAAGGTTTTATACCTTGCAAGTTTCTGGTTGGTCTACAGGGACCAACCATAGTTCAAGGAATGTTGACCCTAAGGTCAACTGCCATTCACTTATAGCTGCCTGTGTTAAAAACCTCACCAACTCCTCGCCTTCTCCAAAATTTTTGCACTGATCTTGAGCTCAATGATCTTATTCATTCACCAACATTGCTCCCCATACTCTCCTCCTTCTCGCCATCACCCTAGGATCATTGTACATTTATGACATCTTTTGCAATCCCGTGATCTTCCCAAGCCCTCGTCATGTACATAAATAACCTTCTTTGCCCCTCCTTTTACTTTTTGATCCCATTTTCCCCTCATAATCCAATAGGAATCACATGTAGCAAGCTCGTGGTGACAACTCGAGCCTCCAGGCCTTGTCGCGTTGATAAGAGGTGGAGGAAGGCGATCCGAGGCCTCATCAGAGCTCCTCCAACGAGCCTTCATCTGCTCCCTATTCAACATGTTAGAGCTATTAGTTTAGGTTTAAATTCACGCATTTTAGTTTCCTTAACGTAGTTTAGTTGTTAGTATCATCAATTAGTTGTTAGATTAGGTTAATTTCTAGATCTAAAGTCTGTTGGAGCTTCGAGCTCCTGCTTTGTTTCACCTTGACCTTCATTATTATTCGCCCTGCTTCCATCATCATTTTCATCTCCTTCATTTTCTTCATCAGAACCCTCATTGATTCCACCCAGGATCTGCAAGATCCTGTTCCACCGACTTCCATCTTTCGCCATTATCGTAGCTCTTCCGCTCTTCCACCTTGCATCGCTTTCAGCTTCATTTCTGGGTCGAGGGAGACCCCCTCGAGCCCTCGAAGAAGCCCCTGGGAGCGGATTTGATTCTGACATTAGGCTCCCAGGTGTATGAACTTTGAAGATCCTCCAGGTCGCCATCTATGGGACATGGACGCATATGAAGGCCCGAGCAAGAGAGGAGGGACATCGGGAGGCTCTGAACTTCTTAGCTTCGAAGAAGGCTGCATGAGCATGCATATCTAGGTGTTCGAAGGTCAGGGAAGGAGTTCTTCGTGACCTCTTCGTAGCAGTTGGATTACATGCACGACCTAGATCTAATTTGGGCTGTCGGTTGAAGGCGAAACGCGCTGTGTCTTCAATCGTTTATTGAGCTCAAGTGGACTATGCGGGGCTTCCATATCTGTTGGATAGCACCACTTATTGAGTAAATTACGTAGCCTCCGTTCGTATTTTTCTATTTACTATTGAGTCCTATAAATATAATATTACGTGTAATATTTTGGGTAATATTTGCAAGGGACCCCAGAACATCTTTATAATTGCAGTTGGGTCCTGTGTTGACTCACCTCATGTGCGTCCACACGTGAGGTGGTGACATTTTGCAACCTAGCCCTTGTGGCTTTATATATTTGTTTTTAGTTCTTAAACTTGTAAATTAAGTATTACACTTTTGGAGAAATTGCACGGAGGACCCACACTTTTATAAAAATTGCATTTATACTCCCTGCTAGGCAGTTATTAAATTTAGATTTAATTGGAAAAATTGCCATTAAGCCCCTGGATTTTGTTTGTAGTGTTATTTATTTAAATTGTGGAAATGTCCCTACCTGGTTTGTATTTTATTTTGTGCATTTTTATTTTTATTAAATGGCTCATTTATGTTACAAATGCTTGGAAAAATCCTTGGATGCATGTTATATAGTTGATTCATGCTCATATTTTTATTTAGCATTTATTTGTATTTTCCTATTTTGTAAAAATTAAAATATAACTTGTATTCCCTGTCTGCATATTAAAATCCAAAAAATATAGAAACACCTTTAAAAATTAAAAAAATAGAGTATATAAATTACTATATATTAGAAATTCAGACAAAAAATCACTAAAAACATAAAAAGAAAACTTTAAAAATTACAAAACCCTAAAAGCTTGTAAAAATCATAAAAAATGCATTAAAAATAAAAAATTTCTTTTCTGTTTCTTATTTTTCTTTATTATATATAGTATATAATAAAAAATGTTTTAGGAAATGTTGGACTTATAATATATTTTTAGTATCCAAAATAATTCGGTCTATTTATTGTATTCCTTATTTTTTATATTTTAATACTTTAAAAATACTTAAAAACGAGCTAAACTTCTATAAAATCCAAAAAATAGATAAAAATATCAAAAATACCAAAATATATTATTTTTTTGAATTCTGAGCATATTAATGTATATTTAAAATTATAAAACTTTTATATACTATATGCTTCATATTTTTTATATACTTCATATCATTATTACTTATAAATATATTTTATATGCTTTATTTATATATATATATAATATTTCATTTATATATTATTTAAAATATCTATAATATTATCATTGTTATAAATAAGTATACATTATACTTTAAAAACAAAAAGGAAGTAAAAATTTGTAAAATTTAAAAGAAAATAAAAAAAATTAAAATTTAAAAACATAAAAATATAAAATAATTAAAAATCCATAACTATCAAATATAGTTAAAAACCCACAAAAAAATAGAAAAAATGCAAAAATATATAAAAATAATTATGATTGGTTATTAGTTAATAATAATACATGTCCACCATTTGCTCTCAATGGTTCGACCAATACACTTACGTAATATGCATATCTTTTTTTAGGGTATAATAAATTTCACCCTGCATTTTATGTATTGTTTAATCATTATCGTGGTTGAATATTGGTTATCTGATTGGTTCATGTGCTGAGTGTCAAGAGAGTGCCGATACAACGATTGTCGGATCCGACTTGTTAGACACCACATGCTCCTCCAAGACCGGACGTTAGGCATCGCTGCTCTGAATAGATACATCAGGCCCCCAACCCATTGACCAAGTCTAGCGATAACATACACCA
The DNA here is from genome assembly GCA_037367405.1 of Ottelia alismoides. NCBI lineage: Eukaryota > Viridiplantae > Streptophyta > Magnoliopsida > Alismatales > Hydrocharitaceae > Ottelia > Ottelia alismoides. The sequence goes on along the minus strand of JAZKJV010004649.1, from coordinate 640,612 downwards.
AGGTATCTCATCCTGAATATGACTAGCCAACTCGTTGGTAATCAAAGTAGAACGAAATGGACTCAAAGTTGAACCTTGATGCAGAACAATGCTGATGTCAAAAAAGTGAGTCTTCCCAGAGTGAATCTTTACACAAGATGAAATTCCATCATACATATCATATATAAGATTCATGTATGAGACGTGCACTTCAATAGGTTCTTCCTTTTAGATCTATAAATCTCCATTTTCCTCAACAAGTGGATAACTTCAATAGTTGAACGACCTGGCATGAATCCGAAATGGTTTTCTTTTACTTTGGAAACTTGCCTCAACCTTCTTTCTATCACACGTTATCAAATTTTTTAGTATGATTCATTAGCTTGATACCTCTGTAATTCGAACAATTTTGAATGTCTCCTTTATTTTTTATAAAGAAGCACCACGATGCTTCTCCTCCATCTTCAGGCATTTTCTTGCTTCGTCAAATAACATTGGATAAATTTGTGAGCCTAGTCAAACCGCGTCCACCTAGAACTCTCTATACTTCTATGGGAGTGTCATCATGCCCTACACTTTCCCAGGTTTCATAACCTTCAAAGCCTCCTCTACTTTCATTCTTTTGTATTCCTCTATAGCTTGCACGATTCAAGTAACTTTCACTATTAGCTAGATCTGCCAACGTGATCTCTCTATTTCCTTCCCCAATAAAAAGCTAATGGAAATACTGCTTCCATCTAGTCTCTATATCCTTTTGAGTAACAACGACGTGTCCTTCATCCTTAATGCATCTCACCTGAGAAAGATCTTTGGTTTTTCTTTTGCTTGCTTTGGCTAATCTGAATATATCCTTCTAGTCCTCTTTAGAATCGAGATTATTGTAGAAAACTTTGTAAACTTGTAACTTAGCTTCAGTTACAACCTTCTTTGCTTCCTTCTTCACTATATTTTGTAGTTTGTGATAGTTTCCTCTATTCTATCCATATACATCACTTTAAAGCAGACTTTTTTATTCTTAAGCTTCTCTTGCACTCTTTAACACCACCACCAAGCTTCTTTTCGATCTGGAACTCCTTCCTTTGACTCGTCTAGCATCTCTTTGGTTACCCTTCGGATACAAGATGCTACAACCCCTAACATCTCATTTGCAATTCCATTACAATCCCAAGATTAGTCTTCTAAAGCCTTGTCCCTGAAGCTTGATTGCTTCAATTGAACGTTCAACCATCTAGTTCTAATGATCTTGGGAACTATCATTTTCTTTATCAGCCCTTTTATTTGCACATCCATGACTAACCGTCGATGTTGAGTTGCCGAACTCTCTCATGGATTTACTTTGCAGTCTTTACAACACAACCAATCTCTTCTCCTAAACACAAAGTAATCTATATGTGTTCTAATCGAGCAACTCTTACAAGTAATTAAATGCTCTTTCTTGAGAAGAGTGTTTGCTATGAAATATTCATAAGCTGTTGCAAAATTCAGTATGACTTTTCTATCTTTAATTCTATCCCCGAGGCCACAGCCTCCATCAATGGTAGCATATCCGTTGAACCCCAATTAGGAAAAATTGTCTTTGAAAAGAACAGGCAGAGTTAGATGTTGATCAATCAGTGCAAACATGTTGATTGATCAGCAATTGATTGATCATATTGATCATTAAATGGTCGAATATTTTTTTTGAAATATGATCGATCAGAAATACAAGTTGATCTTTCTCCAAAAAAGAGAAGAAATAAAAGTTGATCGGTAAATGATCATCGAGAAGAGGTTTATAGCTATGGATTGAGGTTGATCGAACTGATTATATTTGATTGATCAGTGACAATATCCAATGTTGATCGATCAAGTGCCATAGATTGATTTATCGGGTGATAAACATGAGCTAAAGTTGATCAGGTGTTTCTAATTGATCGATCAGTTTTAGGAGTTTTGCAAAGATGATCTGAACTGACTTTTGGTACTCGGACCTTGTCTTATATGATCTCGTACATATGCATAAATATACACGGTTGTTCACTATAAAATATTACAACAATAACTGCATAAATAATGTAAGCACTGGATCTTATTTGGGAGGCTCTTGAACTTGATATGCTCGAATTCCTTCATTATACAAAAGATGTAATATCGCGAGTGCCTATCGATAATTTTGTGTATAATTATTTAAACATGTTCTTTGAGATATAGGTTTCTAACACACATCGGACTGATCTGCGTAATCTGAAATTTGGAGCCTATATCCCTGCTGTATCATTCAACTCACCTGGAGCATGTTAAAACTCCTATATGGACCATTAAATCTCTTCCATTCTGGCTGCTCCTGATCTTAATGATTTGTATAAACATTGGATATACGCCCAAATGCAACAAATCTCTTTGGTGCTTGTATTTTTTCCTCCTTGTACAAGCTCGCTGCTGAACCTGCAATACTATGATGATACCAGTTGTTCGGGCTACGGGAGCACACTCCACTGATGCTTGCAAATAGCTGCTGGACATAGTGCTCCAAAGTACAGAATTTATTAAGAAGTACTCCCACCGTTCCCTTATCTTCTCTTTCTCTTAACTTCTATTTATAGGCATAAATAGTCTCTAATTGATAGTAACAAAGTCAAATCTTAATTAATCGAGATTCTAATGATATTTGATCAAATTCTTTTTTTTAACATAATTAAGTCAATCAAATCTTCCTTAAAAACATTCATGGAATACAATTCTACGACATGAGAATTATAATATTGAAAGAAAACTTAATCCTACTATTCAATGGGCGAGCCCTTTTGCATTTTTATGAGTGTTGTGGTTGTCCAGGATTGCTGGTCTCCTCAGACAAATGTCTCATGGAAGATTGCTGTTTGATTCTTGACTGTTGTACTGAGTTTTGTTTGATTGTTATATTTTTTTGGTATTCACCTATCACACTTGTAAAATAGTTCTTAAAATAAACCCTTATAGATTATATTGTTTGTCTTTTATCACATTGTCTTCGGTCTTATTCCTCGTTTTCTTATTTTGTTTCTTTTTTCCTTCTTCCGTCTCTTTTTCTCCCGTTGTTCCCTTACCCCTTTTCTTTTTTCCTGCTTTTCCCCCTCGATATCCTCTTCTTCATGTCTACTCTTTGTTCTTTTATCCATATTATCCTGCTCTGTCTCTGTTTCCTTCCTATTCTCCTACGTGTGTTCATATTGTTGCAAACTCTGGTGCCTTCTCTCCTGCCACCTTCGAGAGCTGCTACCACCATCCAGTGCTGCCTGCCATAGCTAGTGCCCTGCCCCCCCCACCCCCACCCCAACCCCCACACCTTGGACTGTTGCCTGCCCACCTGCAGTCTTCCCAGGTGGGGCCCATGCACCCCTCAACTGCAACTACTCTAGCTGCATCATGGCACTTGCAATCCTTTTATGGAAGATGAAACCTTCAAGGGGGAAAGATACATAGAGGGGGGAGAGGAGGAACTGTTGAAATAAAAATGTTCTTTTATTAGAATGAATGAGCCTATTTCGGAACTGTTCTTTTTACTTGTTGATCCTTGATGGGCTAACTACATTTGTGCCGATAATGAACTTTAACGGTTCAAATGGATATGTTTGGTAGGAGTTGTGTTTATGTGAAGAAGACATGATTATAGTTTAATTGACAAGATTTGCAGGGCTTAAATGAAAAAAAATACATCAGGGTGATAGATTCTTGTAGGTCTTATGAGGGCAACACATACATGTTAGATTATATTAAATAGCTTGCGGGGAATCTGATGAAAGGGCAATGCTCGTAAACCCTCTCACCTTGGGCTTCTGCTATTTAAGCCCTGAGCATTTCTCATCTGGTTATCTGATTGCAGGAGGTGATCAAATTAACAATGCTGCTTTTCCTCATAGAAGTATGGCATGTTACTTTGAGAATCTCAAACCTGTGCAATGTTTCTTGCTGGTCGAATGTAGGCTTTATAGAATAGGGCTATTAAATCTTGGAAACTACGGAAAAAATATTTGAAGTTAATGTGGAATTTGTGTTTTACTATTTTACTTTCGATTTAGGGAGTTTACCTCAAACATATGCTATTCGTCTTTTGTTTCTCCTATTTTTGCAAGTAATACATGCCCACCCTCGTCCACTGTTCTTTCGATACTTAACCTAAATGGTGTTTCACTGATCCTTTTAGTTGTCGAAATTCATTAATTTTCCTAATCTAAAGATGGAAATGGTGTGCTTTATGCAGAGTGAAGGTCCGGCTATGTGGATTCCAGCACCAGGTAGAGATATCTCAGGGCTTCAACCCAGCTCGTTTTATAACATTCCCCCTCAGGGACAACATCTAGCGTTCACACCAATGCAGCCAGGACATGCAGCCTTCCCTGGAATCTACCACCCTACACAGACTGGGACGGCTTCTCCCATTCATCCGCTTCTTCTGCAATCTCAGGCTGTCGCTGGGGCAGTCGAAATGGTGGCCCCACCAACTGGAGTTTACCAGCAGCCACAACGTGCACAGATTAATTGGGCTAATAATTACTGAGGCAGTTAATAAATGACGCCAGTAGTCAATGAAGTGAAAAATAGGGTTTGAAAATGATTGTTTCTGATGCTGGCTGAGCCTCTGGAGACAGCCCAAATGCTCTGCGGCTAAAAACGGGTGTGATACAAAGAATGTACATACGGGAACGGCGGCTGAAAATTGTGGGAGCTCCTTAATCTGGGATTTGTCAAGAAGGTAAGAGATGAAGTTCACCATTGACTTATTTTGACCATGTTTAAACCCTAGTTGAGATACAAACAGAACTTCCCATCCCCTCCTTTTTCACATTAGTCTGGTGATCGAGAGTTTGTTCTCTATTTCTTCTTCATCTCTTTGTGTTGTTTTCTTCCTTTCATTGCCTCCCTCTTTGTTCGTTGAGGGCATATGGACTTTGGAAGGCAGGGCTTCAGTTTAGTCGGTTTCCATTCTTTCTCTGCCTTACCTGTAAAGTAAATTTTGATAGTAAGGGGAAAGTATGTATTTCACTGTTGTAATTGGCGTTAATGGTATTTGTTGGTGGTATTGCTTTTTTCCCACATTTCCCATTCTACCATTTTTTTTTAAATTTATCCTTTTTTTATTGCTTGTCATTTACCTCAAATAAAAAGAAGACTTTACAACGAGGGTGTGCGTATGTATAAAGGTTTACTTATTGGTGCATATGTTTTAGATGCTTTGGCTGGTGCAGAGCTTTCCAGTGAAATTGCTATCGTCCGGTTCTGGCTGCACTGTTTGGATTCTCATTTTCTAGTTCGGTTTAGATAATAAGATCGAATGGATTGATGTTTTACTTGATGAGGGCGGTAAGTTAGTTGTGTGTAGTTCTGAAACAACCAGTACTAAGAGTCTGACGTATTCCAGTTCGTTGTCTGTAACCGAAGGGTATCCTGAAAATTCTACTAATTTTAGAATAAAATCCAACATAGATGTTTTTTTTTTGGGTTCAAGGAGGGATTCGTTAAGGTTGAATTATGTACATGACCAGATGAACGTCGGAGACATTTTACACTGAATCTACTTCCAATATCCAATACATAACAGTATAGGGTTGATTTGTTTAGGTATACGACATTTTATTTTGGCAAGGCGTTTGATTTGTTTATTAGCAAATCTTTGACTTTCTGGAGCTTTTCATAGGGTGTGAAGTAAACGAGATATTGCATTTGCGTTTAAGAGCTTTACCCAATCTGTTCAAGAGTTTTACATATTTGTGTCTACTTTCGTAATTATAGAAACTTTTTTGAGGCTTTAAACTTAATGTTAAATGGATATGTTCATAGCAATTCTGGCTAGTTTCTGTTTTCATTTATGAAAGTGATAAAATGTCTTTTACTTTATCTTATTGTCAAGCTACTAAGCTCATATTTCAGAAAAAAAAATATCTAGTGCGCTATATATATCTTATGATTCTACTATATTTGAAATAGTATAAGAAAAATTAATAATGTTGAAATCTTTACATCCAGTGCAAAATAACAGATCATGATTAAGAAGTGATCTGTATCAAAGAGTGTTTCATTTCCAATAAAAATACTTTATAACATTTTTAATGGTTAATTCAGAATTCTCTCTTTAGAGGAACAAACCAAACATGACATTATTTCGTATGTTGGAAATATTTAATATTCTGTGCAGTGCAAATCTTTTTCTCATTTGGATGCATATTTGTTCGTAACAACATCATGCCTGTTCAGCTATCCTAATGAATCACAAAGAATGAGCGATAAACATAAATGCATGTTTCTGTTCCTTTATCAAGATGCCAAGTACTGGGCTTGTTAATACTATAAAGTTGAGGTTTTATTTAGGCACATCCTTTACTAAGCCCGCCTCTTCAGACTTACTAGTGTATTTGCCCACGCTTCGCGGTGGGTTGGAGGAAACACAAATGTTTGTAATATTGTCCAAAATTATGGAATTAAGCAAGATATCATATTACAACTTTTTACAAAATAGATAAGTGGATAAAACATCTTTAGTTGGAACAATAGTTTTATTATCATGAAATATTAATTTACATAGAACAATTATTAACCGTTGTTGTGAACATAACTTTGTAATTCATTCTCTGTTGTTATTACTTATCTATTATTATTATTTTATTATTTTAAGTATTTTATGATGTAATTTATATATATATTTATTATAAAAAGATATAATTCAATTATATGTTTTTAAAATATGGGAAAGAATTAAATGTGTTTCAAATATATATATCTTTATTTAAAAAATGAGAATATGATTTTCATTATGTATCAATCTATTTTATTATCATTTATTGTTTATGTGTATATTAGAAAATCTAACATAATTGAATCAATCCACACTGATTGATAAATGGCAAAAAAATTTATTTCTGGCCAAATTACATGTCAATTTTTTTGATATTTTCCTTGAATTTAAAATTTACATAAGATTTTATTTACATTATTAGTAATAGATTTGTTGGCTTCTATATCAAATACATCAAAAATAAATTATTTATAGTAGAGAGATGTGAATAGGAAATGGAACAAAATTTTAAAATGAAAATGTGCCCCTTACATTACTTTTATTTTTCGATGGTTTGATGTATATCAAACACAATTTCAATGTGTTCGTTACAATATGCATGCCTACAATATATTGCTATTTAATTAGTATGATAATATTTATTTCTATAAAATTTTTTTACATCAATAAATTTTATATTAATATTGATCTATATTTATTGTATACGTATATTTAAATATAAAAAAATAAGAAAAACCAGATAAATTGTACGCTTATAAGATATTCTCTCCCCATATTCACCTATTTTTAAATAGATTTTAAAATTTTTATTTCAATTTATTGAATTGATATTTGAATTAATAATTTTATTAAAATCTTTATGATAAAAATATTGATTGATTATCTTTTTATGTTTTTATATATTCCACGTTAGTTCTATTTAAGTTCCTATTTGCATTGTAATCATTCAATCTATGATGAGGGATTATCAAATATACTTTAGAAATCTATAAGTATTTAAAATAGATGAAAAATAATTTCAAAAAGATATCAGATCCATTCAATCAATGGATATAAAAAAATATTATTTATATGTCAGCCTGATTTGATTTCATAATATGAGGAAAACCAAGTAAAAATATGTATATCATTCTATTATAAAATTTCTATCTATGAAACTAAGTTCATGTATTATGCAATATGTAAGTACAAATTCAAAAAATATTTTCAAAATTTATACTACATCTATTTATTATAAGATTTCAATCTATAAAATTAAGTTTATTTTGAATTTGTTATTATTACAATAGATATGTTATAAATATTTAAACAAAGAATATTTTATTTCCCAAAGATAGACCGGAGGTGGAGAGATAGAAGGAAGGAACGAATTATGGTAGAGAGATTTTAAGAGAGTTGGAGATAGTGTCACAAACTATGGCTTCTTTATTATAAATAAAGGGAGAGAGAGAAAGATGTTAGTTGTGAGAGGAGAGAGAGAGAGTTTGGGAGATCTTAAAGTATGGGGAGATGGACAGGTGTCCACTTGTCTATATGAGAGAAAAGGCTGGGGGAGAGAGATGGGGGAGAGAGTACTGGAGAGAGAGAGAGATCATGGAGAGAGAGGGCTATTTTTTGTGTGGGGGGGGGGGGGGGGAGAACGTTATAGAAAAGAGAAAGAGAGATCATGGGGAGAGGGGGGAACGTTATAGAAAATAAAGGGAGAGAGAGGTCGCCGATCACTATAAAAGAGAGAGATACAGAAAGAGGTGGGAAAAGAGGCTACGTGTGTAGGCGCTGAGTGGAAAGAGAATGGGCGGGAGAGGTCTAAGAATGAGCCATGTGTCCAGACATCAGTAAAAGCTGGGTGAATCCCAGCTTTAGTATAGTAATAGATATTAGCTTGAGAAGTCGTCATTATGGATTTTTGTGAATGGTTCATAATAAGATAGAGGGTTGTTTTTTTATTTCATTTATATTTTTCCATGACATTTTATATTCATTTTCCAAATTTCTCATTCCAGCCATCATATTCATCTTAGTCAGAAACAAAAATGCATGTACAATGGGATTTCGCTTCCTATGCTCCTCTTCATAGACAACTACCAAGTTTTCCAGTGTAATTTCTTAATACATTTAGGACCAAAATGCTACTGGTGGGTTGACAAGTCACAAATACCTCAATTTAATTATGTGGAATTATAATTGTAGTCGGGCTAAGAGTGGTTTAATCAAAGCCAATCGTGCAATTATCTCTGCGAAGTTGCAGTCAGTAATTAAACTAACTTGGTGCTTGCGTAGTTTTTTGGGCAATTTATATGCAGGTTTGATGCTATAAAACTAAGTGCAAGCCGGATGCTACAAAATGAAGTGGAATAAGAATGATATGTTTGCACATAAACAATACACGATGACTTGGTATTATTGTTAAAAATTAAGCTCAAGTTAAATATAAATTAATCTAAAAAATAAGGGCAAATCAATGTTCATTTTGCAAAGATGCTTTAAATTCTGAATCCTAAATCAATTAGGCCACTCAGACATTAAAATCAGGAAGTTAAGAGTAGCAAATCAGGAGCTTAGACCACAATAAAATTCCAGATAATGAGAGCTTCAGGTGGACTATTCATTTGCAATTTCTTGACCAATATGTAACTTATACCAAGTAAAACAAGACGCACAAATCAAGGACTTCTATGACTAGAAAATAATTATTTATGAATCACATCAAGACATGAAGATGCAATCAGAAAGAACATCACACTAACTTTAAAACAAGACAACTTCTATATTTATTGGAATTCTATATCTCAAGATATTAACCAATGAATCCAGTGACCTAAATGCATAAACAATTATTTAAAAACAATTTAAAACTAATTTAAAAGGCATGTCATGGGCTTATCTACAAAAATATAAAAACCCAGAGGGAGTTTATTGTAAATGTTCCAAGCACACGGGAACCTAAGTATAAATATCCAAACCCGGCAGGTGGTTACTGCAATTTTCCCACAACATGACTAGTGCATGTGAGGTGGGCATCTCAGTGGGAGGTCCAATTGCGAGAGTAGTTCATCTCGAGGGAAGAAAGTTGTGGCTCCCAACTAGATATAAGCTTCGTAGGTCTCGCATCACACCCGGCCTGGCCGAGTCAGTCGAGCATTCAGAAAAAACCGTCAGAGCCCTCAGTCCCTCTCCCGCAAATCAAGAAAACTTCATCCCTGACCCGACACAACCTAGTAGTAAGCAATCAATCATCAAATTCTAAAAAAAAACCTTTATTCTTCCTTATAAAATAATTGGTGGGAGGTTGATAGGTCTTTTTCGGGAAAGATCCTGGACCTGGAATATTGAGTAGCTTTGCTTAGTTGATTAAAAGACCACTTCTTTGCTTTCTCCCGGTCCGATCGGAACCATAGACCCCTCAGGCACCATCACATTCCTGGGACTGACCTAGGATGCGACGGTGGGATCTGTATAGCCACAACTGAGGCATGGGTAAACATGGAAGGTGTTGGTAGCTCGACAAGTCCGAGTTTGGTGACGTGGAGTGGAGGCTCGGAGCGATGACCAGGATTGTTGGATCTGGGTAACCACTGGTCCGGATCTGATCTGGGGCGTGCAATGGTGATCTCCTTAAGGGGCGATCAAATGGAGGTTGGCATTCGCTCCCGTGGACCATTAGATCTGTTAGCAATGCGAGCCCGAGGCGAACCATTCCAATAATAAATGTTATTGTAATGCTTGATTTATCAATAAAAGTTATTGATTTATTTTCTTCCCTTTTCTGAGATTAAGTGAATGAATGCACTATAAGGTCCCTCTGTACAATTATGGTTATACACCATGGCCATCTTAATAATCATACAGCTGTTGATTCAATAATTGAATCATAGAGGCTGGTGTTCGGATGAATATCTAAGGAGTTAGATTGAGGACTCATCAAACACCATCAAATGATTGTTAAGAGATGATCTCTAGCCTGAGTAGGAGATGTCAATCCTTTCTCATATAGGCTGATATATGACCGACCTCTTGATGCAGGTCCTCTGCATAGGAATAGAGATTCAGAGGTGTCAGATTAGTTAAGTCAAAGGGTTGACTTAACAAGATCGAGATAACCAAATTCTTATGTCAAATACTGTCACGATATAGGCACGCATCCTCCGACCAGAGACAGATGTATTGATATATGTCTGAGTATGTGCATTTGGCAGACCAATAGGTTGATGACCTAACCAAGGTCTATACACCGACAAGCTGGTGTGCATATATAAGCATATGAGTAATACGATCTCTCAAAGGGAACATACAGGTTCACTTCTGAACCGGAAGACATGAGCTCACTCATGAGGTATTGGGACCGATCAAATTCCATGCATGATCGCCATGCTTCAGAAGCATGACACGAATTTAAAGGTATGATATATTCTTTTGGAAAGCATATGATCAATACCAAATCCCATTGACCAAGATTGAGAAACTTGTTGATGAAACCCTGAAGATGACAGTGTAAAATTGATCTATATCTTCGGGTTGATCACAGGTATTACAGTATGCAGGATGTATAGGTATTAGGAATACCTGAGGGTGATGTGATCAATAATCGATTGTATAACCATGATGCTTCCATTCTGAGGGAGTGATGAAACATGTCTGGATTTTAGTGGCTCCTATCAGCAGAGAAGTAATCAGATCTTGGTCCAAATATTGGACACTGATGTGAATGAGATTCAGATGTAGTGAGAAGATTAGATTTGCGATCTTGATTAAATCCAGCATCTCTGAGAAGTACGTGAGATCTGGATTTGAGATGTGATCTCAATATCCAAGTCGCTATACGTGGAATAAAACAATCGCCATGTCTTTATCTCCAAGTATCTGCGGAGAAAGCACATTATTCTTGAAAGAGTTCAAGAAGAATTACGAGGTTGAATTATTTCCGAGCATTGAGAAATGGATAATTAAATGTGATTTAATTATCATGAATAATGTGAATTTGATTCACATCATCTGAATGCATGAGAATGATTGTCCAATGTAATTAAATGTGATCTAATTAATGTGGATATGGATAATGTGGATAGCACAATCCAATTATCCATGTATATTATAAATACGATTTATAATATATATTAGAGAGAGGCTTATATGATTTATATTTGTTGATTAATTGTTAATGTGAATTTGGTTCACATTGAATAATTAATTTAAAATATAATTACATTTAGTTTTGGGTTGTGAATGAGATTCACATAGTTTCAATGGCTTGGTTGATATTTTCCACAAAATAATTTGGAATTATTTTTTGTGAAAGTTATTTTTGACAAGAGTTATAGTAGATATCATGAGATAATGAGATCTCATGATATTTAAAGAGATTGACCAAGTCCTCTCTAAGAAGAGAGGACGGCTACAACTCTCTATGTGGAGGGGAGTAGCCGTCCCCTCTAAATTAGGGATGGACCATGGTCTTCTCATTATCCTATCTCTAATCAAATGTGATTTAATTTGAGATTAATTATATTGATTTACCAATATTAGTTAATTTAAATTAAATCATTTGTTGTTGTGTTCTACCAACAACATCCTAGCTGTTGAAATGAACACAAATCAATCTCATCCGTTGATTGTGTGTTGTCCATGGATTGGGATCCATGGACTCCCAAAACCCTATATAAGAAGAGGCATGCATTTCTCTTCGACTTACACCGATCGACGAAGTCTCTCTCTCTCTCACTCTCTCTTCCTCTCATTCTCACACATACTCTATGTCTTCTCTCTTTGAGTGGCCGTCTACTCTTGTAAAGAGAAGATCATCTTCATCGTCGTACCCGCTTCGAAAAGTCATGGATCTCCATCTTCTTTGGTATGTGGCACTCGTGAAGAAGGCGTTCGATCTCGTGAGACGAGATCAGGAGATCCACCGCTTGGGTCAATGACTTGGATTGCGAGCACGTGACTCATCCCCGCGCTCGCAAGCGTCTCCTCCGACGGATCGGACTTGAGACTGGAGGTATCTTCTCTTAGAGGCTCGATTGCAACCACGCTCCAAGAGGTATTCCTATATCTTGTTTGTGGTTAGATGAAACGATCCGAGAAATATTCTTGGATCATGTTGTTTCATCGTAGAAATTTTTTTAATTCCGCTGCACGGAGCAACTAGTGCGACTAGTCGCTCTTCATCGTATATGATACGATGCACATGCTTCCGTGATGCGCTTGAGGATAATTCTATATCCTTCAAGTGGTATCACAACCAGGTTGGAGGTTTTGGACTCGATCCATAAACCTAGGAAAATTTGGGCTCGTAAGGGTTCGTGAAAATTTTATCACATTTCAATTTTTACAATCCTATTTTGTAATAACTTTCGGCCCGGTTTAAAATGTTTAAACACGAAACCATCACTTGAATAATGTTTCCCATTAAATAAGGAAACTGTGGAACTCGACTTTGCGTAATTTGGATTCCGTTTGCTCGAGTTATGATCATTTTAGTAACCATATATCCACTGTTTCGGGGATAGCGAATAATGATGTGATTAAGAGGTTAATTACTGTTTTAAAATACCTGAAAATGCATGTTTATCACATGGTTTCTGTTTTAAATAAAATTATCAATCTTTGGAAATTGTTTTTGCTTAATTTGGATTTAAAATGAAAGAGATATGCTGTTTTTAGTTAGTGAGGGTCACTGCTGGAAATTGCATGTTTATCCAAAAACCTTGTGATTGTCATTTAAGAAACTTGTAAAATTAACGGTTAATTTTCTGGAATAATTATGGATAATATTTGGGAAATATTAGAATAATAATTGTTACTTAAATGACATTTTCTCGACCAATAAATGATTAGATTTGATCTAGATCACCAATTGATTACTTGATATACTTTCAACAAACATGCTACTTGAATAGGTTTGGGAATTTGTCTAGCAAATTTTCTTATAATAAAAAAATGATTTCTGATTATTACTATATGGTATAATTTTGGTTGAAAATCGATGATCATCTCAAAGTACACAATGATCGATTTGGCTTTATCCTTTCATGAGGTGGATATGGTGTCTAGTCGGGGAGCGTTGGGGTAGCATGTTGCACCGCGTGCGGTCAGTCCCACTCCCGACGGTATTAGCCATGACAGCGGGTAGGGACTCGATAATGCTGGAGAAATCATGGTGTATTTTTCTAATTATTAAAATTCGAATTAACACGTATTTTAAGATAATATCATATATTTCAAGTAACAATCAAGTTTGTTGATTGAATTGGAATGATAATTAATTTAATATGATTTAATTAATTATATCCAATTAAAAACACTTTATTATGAATAGATGTGTATTTTCCTTGGAAGAATTAATTATTTGAATATGATTCATGAAAATTAATTAAAATTTTCATAAGAGGTGGATGATCACATAAGTGACATCCATGGTCTCCCGTCAAGGCGAAGGGTTCCGTCGCTAGATATTGTATGTAGGAGACACATGTCCGAAGTGACATATCCTGCATACGATCCATTTGGATCGGGCTCTTCGCTTCTCGAAAGAGTAAGGACGTATGCGTAGTGACCCCAATATTGGGTCCTCATATTATTGGGGCTATATTGGATTGCGCATAACGAGTTGTATTCCTGTTGATGTTTGGTTCAATTAACAACGGGTCAACATCACCTTAGGGGTGGTGGGCTCGGGTGTTAAAGACCGAATTGGGAAATGCAAGTTGGACTTGCAAGGCGGAATGTGTTCCTGCTTCTCTTTATTGGAGTTACATGTTCTCATATTATTGGGATGTAACAAAGATAAAGAGGAGATCCCAGATCTTGCTAGAGATATAGCGGTAAGTATATCTCTTACTTTGAAAGTAATCAAGGGAATAAACTTTCAAAGTTGTCAAAGCAAGATTAATTTGATTAAAAATGCCTTAATCAAAGATTTGTAATTAAATATATAATTATTTATATATTCTAATATAGTGTATTCTTAATTTCAGAACATGAAGTCCATGAACCCACTTATCAAGCTTCTGGAGGTCAATCAACTGACTGGACTAAATTATTCGGATTGGATCCAAAATTTGGATCTTATCCTTTCTGCTGAGCGCATCTCCTATGTGCTATCAAAGGACAGGCTCACAAATCCTAAGACTCGGAATGAGATCTCTTATAATGATAAATATGATGAAGATCATAATCTGGCAAGATGTTATATTTTGGGTTCATTATCCAATGTGCTTCAGAAGCAACATATGGAAATGAGCATGCTGAATCAAAAAGATATGTTCGATGACGTAAACCGCACACAGCGTTACAATATTATGAGAGAACTTATTCGCTACAAGATGCAGGAAGGGACCTCTATCAGAGAACATGTGCTCAAAATGTTTGGGTACCTCTCTGAGCTGGAAACCCTGGGAGCTGACATGGACGCAGATATGCAAGCTGACTTCATTCTATTGTCGCTCCCTAAGTCTTTCAACAAGTTTGCGGTTACATATCACATGAGCAAAGTTGATTTTAGTAATGCTGGGCTATTAGCTACATTAAAGTCCGTTGAGTACGTAATGAAGAAGGATAGACCCTCTGGAAGTGCAATGGTTGCACAGATCAAAGGAAAGCGTGGTCGAAAGCTTGGTTCTCGGAAGGGTCTAGCCCAAAAGAGAAAGAAGAAGAGTCAAGGAGTTGGCTCATCTATAAATGCATCCATTATGATAGCATCGAAGAAAAACAATGTCTGTCATTACTGGAAGAAGCCGGGGCACTAGAAGCGCAATTGTCCGGATTACCTGAAGTCGATCGACAAAGGTAAAGCCACAACATGTATGAAATCTACTTTCATCATTAAAATTAGTTTTCTCATTGGACGAGAAGGAAGTTGGATTATAGACTATGGTGCTTCTATTCATGTATGCAATTTATTGCATTTGTTTCAAGAAACTAAGAGTCTTAATAAAGGGGAGATAGTCATCCGGATGGGATCTGATACAAGTGTTGCAGCAGTCGCTGTCGGGACCTGCCGACTATCATTATCTAGTGGAAGAGTCCTAGTACTTAAAGAGTATCTTTATGTACCCGAAGTCAGAAGGAATTTAATATCTGTATCTAGGCATGTTAGATGCGGATATTCATTCCAATTCTGTAATAAAGTAGTCATAGGTCATTACGATAAATATATTGCGGATGGTGTTTTGACTTCTGATGGACTCTATGAATTATGCATTGTTGAACGTGTCATGAATGTTAATACCCATAAGAAAAACCCTAAATGGTCTAGGGAGAATGGAAATCATTCAAACATGATTTGGCATCAAAGGCTTGATCATTTACCTGTTGATAGGATCAGTAGATTGATAAAGGATGGACCCTTAGATTTTCTAAAGGTTCAACCTTTGCCTACCTGCAAACATTGTATTTGAGGTAAAATGACTAGGATGCCTTTTAGTAACAAGGTTACAAGATGCAAAGGTATTCTTGACCATATACATACTGATGTGTGTGGTCCTTTCAGTACCGCAACCCGAAATGGATATCGATATTACCTGACGTTTATTGATGACCATTCGCGATACGATTTTATCTTCCTATTACGTCATAAATCTGAAACCTTTGAAAAGTTCAAAGACTTCAAGGCTTTGGTTGAGAACTAATCTGATAGGAATATTAAACGGATTTGATCTGACCGAGGCGGTGAGTACCTCTCAGATGAATTCAAGGAATAACTTAAAGAGAATGGAATTGTCTCCAATCTCACTCCTCCTGGAAGCCCCCAACTTAGTGGTGTTGTTGAAAGACACAACAGGACCATCAGGGATATGGTCCATTTAATGATGAGCAAAGCACATTTACCACTTAGTTTATGGGGATATGCAGTAGAGACTACAATATATATATCCTAAACAAGATTTCTAGCAAATCTGTACCTAAGACTCCTCATGAGCTATGGTATGGAACCAAACCAAGTATTAATCACTTAAGGGTTTGGGATTGCTTGGTCCATGTGAATAACATGGATGCAAGTAAGCTGGAATCTTGCACTCGAGAGTGCTACTTCATTAGGTATGTTAAAGATGGTATTGGATATCAGCTTTATGACCCTGAGACCCAAAAGGTTTTCATCTCTAGAGATGTTAGATTTCAAGAGGATGATTTCCTTAAAGGTCAAGACAAAGATGAAGTAGAGGAACTCATAGAATTCTCTAAGTAGTCCGAGCTTCCTGAACTAGAAACTGAAGAGATAAACAAAGATGAAGCACCCATACCTCTTCAAAGGAGTTCGAGGGTGGTTGCACTACCTAAAAGGTATGGATTCCATGTGTCAGGAGAGACTGACAATTATATTACTTCATTTGATGAAGCACTTACAGATTATGACATGGATGCTAGCAATGAAGTCAGAGATTGACTCCATTCATAAGAATGGTGTATGGACCCTAGAGGATCCACCTGAAGGGGTCAAACCCATAGGGTGTAAATGGTTCTTCAAGAGGAAAAGGGGACCTGATGGGAAAGTGGAGACTTTTAAGGCATGGCTCGTAGCCAAAGGCTACACACAGAGAGAAGGCATCGACTACGATGAGACATTCTCTCCTGTGGCTATGCTTAAGTCCATCAGGACACTGCTAGCTATAGCTGCATCTCTTAACTATGACATATGGGAGATGGACGTCAAGACAGCTTTCTTCAATGGATACCTCGAGGAGGATATCTATATGGAGCAGCCCCAGGGCTTCAAACCGAGGAAGGTAAAATATGCAAGCTGAAGAAATCCATCTATGGGCTCAAACAAACTTCTTGTAACTGGACCAAAATGCTTCCTATGCTCCTCTTCATAGACAACTACCAAGTTTTACAGTGTAATTTCTTAATACATTTAGGACCAAAATGCTACTGGTGGGTTGACAAGTCACAAATACCTCAATTTAATTATGTGGAATTATAATTGTGGTCGGGCTAAGAGTGGTTTAATCAAAGCCAATCATGCAATTATCTCTGCGAAGTTGAGTCTGTAATTAAACTAACTTGGTGCTTGCGTAGTTTTTTGGGCAATTTATATGCAGGTTTGATGCTATAAAATTAAGTGCAAGTCGGATGCTTGATAACGGGCCAACATCCACGAGGGTCACCATGAATAAATAATACAAAGGTGTCGCTGCGGTGACCGCTCGCAGAGTATGGGGGTTGATCAGCAATTAACCTACAACAAATAATACAACAATCAGGCTCGAAAATAAATGTGAATTAATTTTTATTTACTCTACCATAAAATGTATAGGGAACAAGCATGTAGAGGTCGATCCACAGAGAGCAATACAAAATGCATGAGCCGTCAGGTGTGAATGAGTCATCCTTGTGAGAAGTGGGTTTTAATTAATTGAATATATATATATATATATATCTTTTTTTTATTTATTAATATATATATATATATATATTTTGTTTCTTTATATATATATATAGATAATAATAATATAATTAGATAGTGCATATATATATATACATATAGATTTTTTTTCTTTTTAGGAAATACTTATATATACATTAAGGGGTACTAAAATATTTACAAAAATGCTTAAAAATAGTCAAAAATTAAGAAATAAAATCTTTTTAGCTTTTTCATCATTTTTTACTGTTTTTGTGATTTTTGGACATTTTTGAGAATATGTTTAGTATTTTTAATTAACTACATAATAGCAAACAATGGAATAAGGTCTGGCTGTAATAAAAATCAACATTGAAAATAGTTACAAGCCTCAAAATTTTCCCACACGATTTTTCTAGTAAAGAGAATAAAGTATAGCATAAATAGGGCCTGAGTTTGTATTTTTCTGATTTTTCTGTGATTTTTAATATTTTTTTGAAGTTTTTGGGTATTTTCGCATTTTTAAGGTTTTCCTTTTTAGATTTTTAGGGATTTTTGGACTGACACTAGAATAGGACAAAATACACCACAGGGAAATTTTTTAGAATTTTTCAAGGCATTTTGATATTTTTTTGGGATTTTATACTCTAGACAGTGAATAAAAGACATGTTTTTGATTTTTAATAAATACAAAAAGGCCATAAAATGACAAACTAAAAATATGACATGCAAGCACAGCCAATCAGTAGCTTAAGTCTATTTTTCCAAGATTTTTCGATTTAACATGAAGCACGAAATAAATAGACAAAACATTCAAAAATTAAATAGCCTGGCAGGGGTGTTTTTGCAAATGCAATAAGTCGCAGGGGCATACATGAAAAAATCACAGTAAAAATACACTTTAATTTTTATTTTCAAGACCATTTAATAATTACAAGGACCCGGAGGGGCTTGACTGCAAAATTTCACGCGCCTCACGTGGTTGCTGCACGTGAGGCGCGGAAGGACTAAAGTGCAAATCTGAAAACGTCGAGGGTCCTCTTGCAAAATAGACATTTTATTTACAACTGTGACTTTTATTTTTGGCATTAAATATTAAATACAAAAAGCAAGGGGGGTGGATGTGAAATTTACCCCTAATAAAAACGTGGCATCCGACGGTTCTGCTCCTCTCACTTGCCACGCGTCGTCTCCTGGACGCCCGATGACGCTTCGCCGATGGAGCGCTGAGATTAGATCAGCCCCGCTGATCTGACGGTGGGTACGATGCTCCATCGGACGATTCCTGTTGAATCTGGGGCGGCTCTCCTGATCCGACGGCGCTGAAGCCCCCTGGAAGAACGGGGAAGAAGCTCGGAGCTGGCGAGCTTGGATCGAAGAGCGTGGGCTCCTCCAGGGTTCTCCGGCGAGTCTGAAGTGTTCTGAAGGTAGCTGGAAGCGTCCCGCGTCGATTGATGGCGTTTTCATGGCTCCTGGGGGTCCGAGTCGATGAAGCGAGGTCGGAGAAGAAAAGGGCCCCCAGGAACCTCTTCCCGGATCCGTGCGAGTCCAGTTGCGCTCGATTCTTCGAAGTACCTGCACAGGAAGAACCGCGGGCGAGAGAGCTTGCCCCTCGACCCGGGGTTTTGAAGCTACGGTGCACAATGGAGATGGGCGGAGGGGCTCCGACGAACGGCGGAGGAGGAGCCCCGATTCGCCAAGACCTAGGGTCCTGGGTTGAACAAATGCATGCAACAGATGGAGAAAGCGTTGGGCTTCGAAATGGGGTGAACGGGGCGGTCGGATACAGTCAGATCCACAGTGGAGAAGTCGCCGGAGCGGAGCTCCGGCGAACTTCGAATTTCGATTTCTAAACTACAGGCATTAATCAAAACCTATTCTAATGACTGGAATGAAAAGCTAACATCTAAAACTAACTAAAAATGCATAGAAAGGGCAGCTCTTATACCTGGGGGCCTCCAGGGAGCAGGGCGGACGCCGGAGCTCCGCCGCGTCAAAATCTCCTCCCTCCGGCCGAGTCACGGCGCTGGGCTACTCCCCCTGTCATGAGGAACAATCCAGGAACGAGATCTAGGCTTTAGGTTGGAATAAAAGTGGCCAAATCTGAGGAAGGAGGTGGAGCTTGTTATTTATAACATTGGCGAGTGGCCTTATTGACCGGCGATTATTGCATGATCTAAAGAGTATTAGGTTGACCTAAGGAATCGGCGGGCATCATGGATGATTAGGGAGTGATTCTTGCGAAGGAAGTATCTTCGATTGATGGATGGTATGCCCGGGAAAAAAGGGAGAAGACGGGCGAAGAGATGGGTTGCGTCACATCGGGCGGCTGGAGGTCAAGTTGACTGGAGTCAACTCGCGGAGGGGCCTGATTGGTCCACCTCAGCCGCTAAATGCCAAAATAGAGGACCTGATGGAAGATTGATTTATTTGACGCCCCAAATGATTTTATTAATTTTTTCTTATAAAATAAAAAATGTGTGTTATTTCATCTAGTATATTTTTATGATTTTTATTGAATTTTTCGAGGTGTTTTATTATAGTTTTATTTGAATAATGTGTATATGTGTGTATTTACATGTATTTTAAGGTATTTTATTTTTAATTTATTTATTTTCTTTTATTATTTTATTGGCTTATTTTATAAATTTATAATTTATTTTTGTGAGTATAAAGCTATTTTTGTTTGATTTTTATGGGTTTATTCATACTTTTAAATAAATAGGTATAGGTGTATGTAGGTATACTTATAGGTGTTTTATCTATATATTTTATATACTTAATTTATTTATTATATTTTCTTGATTTTTATTTTGGTTTTGTATTTTTAATGAGTTATGCATAATGTATATATTATTATAAAAATATAGAAGAGCAAAAGAATCAAGGATTAAAACCCTTTTTATTTATAGATAGGTACATGTCATAGGTATTTTGTCTATGAATTTATAGACTTATTTTATTTTACAAATTAGTTTTGGTTTCCTTCTATTTTTAAGGTGTACGTGCATTATATACATTATTTACAAAATTCTAAAAATATGATTTTGTACAAATAATAAATACTGAATAAAATGAATATTTTAATCAGTCCTATATACAAGAAGGGCCAAAAACTTAACTTCTGCATATGAGCTCCAAAAATTATGAAACCAATTTTATAAAATAGTTTATGGAATGCTATAAACAATTAAAGGTGAGTTTGGGTGATTTGGAGTTTTTATTTGCAAGATATGGGTTTGTGAAGTTGAGATTTTGGCTTTTTATTCTGTGTATAAAACGTACACTGGGTATTATTTTTACAAAAACACCATTTTGTATTTTTATTCACATTATTATCTACAACTTTCATGTACAAAGTTTCTTCATTTGTTGAATAAATAAATATGTACAAAATAGGTGCCAAAAATGCATAAATGAATGGAGTATTTATTGGATAATTGGCCCTTATCTCCCCCTACTTTATTCCTTGTCGACCAATTCCATTCTGGACTTGGTCTCGGGGTTAGGGTCATAAAATATTTGCAATATTTTATTCCTTTTTCTTTTCTTCTCTTTATTCTATAATTTTGGCATTAAAAACCTTATTTTATATATAATTAATACAAATGAATAATGAATGCTATTATGTACAAATTGATGCTATTTACATGCATTTGCTAGGGTTTTTGAGGCCAAAATGATAGAATAAAGGTGATGAAATGGAGATTCATCACCCCCCTATACTTGCCTTTGCTAGTCCCTAGCAAACACTTATGCAATAAGTGAAAAAAGAATAAAGAAAAGAAAAAGGAAAATGAAAGGAATATAGAGTGAATAGGGATGCTTTCAGTGCAATGCATGTCCTTACAAAATCTGAATTTGGAGCTCCTGTCAGACCTTGGGTGTGAAGGTGTGTGGAACCTAGTCGGGAACCACCGCTAAAATACAACAGCCTTCGATAGTCACAGAACTCAGTTCAACCCACCTCAATAGCCGGGTCAGAACTAGTCTACATCATACGCAAACTCTTATAACTATGAAGCTGACTTGTACGGTGTAAGTGATAGTCGCTCTCCCCAACTGAAATGATAAAGGAACTGACTTCTCCAGAATGACAACCTAATGATTCCCCAATCCAGCAGCTCTTTCCTCGAGGAGCAGGGTATTCCCTTCTAAGTTCAAGTGGCAACCAGCTCAAGAGGAGGGGGTGAAGAGAAGAATGGACGGTAGCCAGTGTAGCTACCTATCCCGGGATGCAAGACCAGTGTAGTCAAGTCATCCAGCTGCAGGCTTACATATTTGACTTTGGAGCTCAAGCTTGCTTATTGACTTTGTACATACTTTGCAGGCATTTTATTTTTGTACAGGCCTGACATTTTTTTTTCAACATACTATTCACAGCAGCATTTACATAAGGAGTTTTTCCTCTTGAGCCAGTAGACTATCCCTCTTTTGAAGCTTTATCGCAACCCACAATCTCCTGTCTTTAGACCTCATTGCTATTGGATCCGGTTGGGGTGCACTTCCCTCCCTAGACGAGGACAAATGTTTCCACCCGTGTGCGTCTCAGACTGGCAAATCCAACCCCCTCACCACTCCAACTGAGTTGAGCCAAGTGAAAGGTGCAGGTGTCCAAGTTAGATCACGGTCGGCAAGAGTCATACGTGTGTCTCGAAAAGTTCTAGTTAGTCCACTGAGGTGACTTGAACCCAGCCCTGATTTCTCAAAGAATTAAGTCTGTATAGACCTGAGGTACCTTAAACCGAGTCCCCATAAGGTTCCAGTGCAATTAGGTGCTGTAAGGTCTAACCGAGCTCCAATTTGAGACTTTCTTAGACTGATTCAATCATCAAGCTTCACTCAAAAAGCATATGAATGGTATGCTTATGCTATGCACAATGAATGATGCAATTTTTCACAAAAATTTGAAAGGATCAAAGAATGTTTTTACAAAAAGAATTTCTGCACAGGAAGTACGAACTGAAAATATTCAAAAAGTATATACACTTATTTACACGGGCGTGCTGCTTTATTTTCAAAATTTAGGAATTTTTAGCAACTTTAGGTGTGAATGAAATAGTTTATTTGGGTATGTACAGAAAGAATTGTATGCGTCTTGTTTCTGATTTACTAGTATCTGCAATGGTGTTCTTATTAGCTTTTTGAAAATAATTTTGCAAACTATAGTACACGATAATTTTTGCAATCCTTTACACACATTTGAAAACTATTTTTGCAAAGATTTTTCACACTATATGTATATATACAATTTCCACAATAATTTTGACAAGCATTTTTCAAAACATTTGCACATAGGTTTTTGAAATCCTTTCTTTCACACAAAGAAAAGTTTTGCAATCAACACAGTTTCACACATTTGAAATCATTTCACATCAAAATTTTCAAAACTGGTCACACTATTTTTCAAATCATACTGTATAGGTATCTGATTTATTAATCAGTAGATACAAAAGAAGAAAAATTGTATTTGATGTACAATATGGTTTCAGTTCTTATAAACTTTATTTGGCTTATTCCTTATTTACAAATGAGAGATTTTTGTGCGGATTCCTCGGACTTACTCGAGAATCATTTTCACAAGGGTTTTTGAAAACTCTAGTCCAAAATAATTTTGCAACATGTACACGCATTTGAAAATCCTTTTACAAATGTTTTACACAACATAGATAGATTTTTCAAAACAATTTTTGACAATCAAATTTTCACAATCATTTGCACACTAATTTTCACAAAGTTTTTGCTTTCACTCAAAGAAAATAGGTTTTACACACAAACTAATTTTTCAAACGTTGAATACTTGTTCACGCTATTTTCAAACAAATTTCACAAGATTTTTCAAAGGAAAATGTTTCGTACAAAACACTTTTCTGACTCAATAGTCAGTATAATTACAATGAGCCTGAGGAACTCACAATCATCTTTCATTATTGTAAAGCTACTTTTTATATTTTATTTTATGTTGTAGTGATATTTTATTTTTTCAGTATGAGTTATGGCTTTTAGTATATACATGGTATATACGACCCCCCTATACTTAGCTTGAGCTATGTCCTCATAGATCGAAAGGAAAAAGCAAAGACATAACTCGTACTGAGTATAGACAGATCTAAAGAATAAATATGAATGAAATGAATGAATGGGAAGTTGACCGTCCCCCCTATACTTAGGATCAAATAATCCGAAGTATAGCAGACTGTACAAAAAGTAGGGAGGGTCAAGGGTGGGAATATACTGATCGTGCTCAGATTGTCTCCCCCTATACTTAGGGTAAGATACTCCTAAGTATAGACAAGAAGAGGAGACAATGGAGAAGATCAAACCGAAATCAAAAACTCTAGGTGCACATCCCCCTATACTTAGGACAAAGTACGTCCTAAGTATAGAAAACTATCTACAAAGGCGGCACCTTTTAGATAGAAAAAGAAAATAGAAAAGGAAAAGAAGAAAAGAAGAAAAGAAGAAAATCAGAGAAATAGTGGTTGGAGTACATCGTCTGAATCTTTTGGTGCTGCAGGTGCTGTGGAGATGTCATCGTGGTGCACTAGTTGAATAGAGTCAACTATGGCCAAGAATGCATCGGGTTCCAAGTAAGGCTTCAGTAGTTGGCCGTTGACGACGAAGGGCTGTGCGTCAGGGGACAATTCTGATATCGCAATGCTTCCGTTGTCACGCACATCACACACTCGGAATGGCCCTGTCCACTTACTTTTTAATTTACCTGGGAATATCCGCAACTTTGTATCAAACAACCACACTTTCTGCCCAACGTCGAAGGTCTTTCGTCTGATGTGCCGGTCATGCCAGTGTTTCACCTTCTCCTTGTACATCAAGGTGTTATCGTATGCGCAGTCTCGGAATTCCAAGAGCCTATTCAGATCATCTTTTCTCTTCTGACCACTTTTTTGTGAGTCCAAGTTACAATTACTAATTGCCCAAAGAGATTTGTGAATTAATTCCACGGGCAGATGGCATGGTTTTCCATATACAAGACGGTAGGGCGACATGCCCAAGGGAGACTTGTAGGCCGTACGGTAAGCCCAAAGAGATGAGTCCAAGAGTTGAGACCAGTCTTTCCTGTTTGGCCTAACAAGTTTCTGCAATATGGTCTTGATTTCTCTATTGGATAACTCCGCCATGCCATTGGTCTGCGGATGATAAGGAGACGCGACACGGTGATCGATGCCGTACTCCTTCATTAACTTCTTGACCTCTTTGTTGATGAAATGGCTACCCCCGTCTGAGATGAGAATCTTTGGTATCCCAAACCGTGAAATGATGTTCTTCTTCAGAAACTGGCAAATTGTTTTGCTATCGGCGGCTCGGGCGGGAATAGCTTCGACCCAACGACTCACGTAATCAACGGCAAGAAGGATGTGCTCAAAACCTTGACTGTTAGGGAAAGGTCCCATGAAGTCAATGCCCCATGCATCAAAGACGTCGGCTATCAGAATAATTTTCAGAGGCATTGAATCTTTGGCAGTGAGTGTACCTTTCAGTTGCTGACAGTCAATACATCTTTTAACAAAGTCTGCTGCATCCTTGAATAATGTGGGCCACCAGAAGCCGCACTGCAATACTTTTGCTGCCGTACGATCTCCAGAATGGTGCCCAACAGATTCGAGCGAATGACAATGCTCGAGGACACTAGATTGCTCCGTCTAAGGGATGCACCTGCGCCAAATACAATCTGCCCCTTCTCTGAATAGGAAAGGATCTTCCCACTAGTAGAAGCGGATGGTCGACATGAATTTGTTCTTCTGATTCTTCGTCCAATCCGAAGGTATTAACCCAGAGGCGAGGTAATTGACAATATCAGCATACCAAGGGAGAGCATCCACGGCTAAGATAGCTTCGTCAGGGAAGGTTTCTGTGATAGATGCATTGCTCAGAGGCGACTCATGCTGCTCTATTCTGGATAGATGGTCTGCCACCACATTCTGAACTCCAGGTTTGTCTTTGATTTCCAGGTCGAATTCCTGGAGGAGAAGGATCCAACGAATCAGTCTTGGCTTGTCATCCTTCTTCTGCTGTAGGTACCGGATAGCAGAGTGGTCCGTGAAAATTGTGACCTTCGACCCCAACAAATAGGATCTGAACTTCTCTAAGGCGAAAACCACAGCCAGCAGTTCTTTCTCTGTCACTGTATAATTTCTTTGAGCTTCATCTAATGTTCTGCTGGCATAGTGAATGGCATAGGGCGCCTTGTCTTTCCTCTGTCCAAGAACAGCTCCGACTGCAAAATCTGACGCATCGGTCATTATCTCAAATGGAAGAGTCCAGTCGGGAGGCTGTAAGATTGGAGCCTGAGTGATAAGCTCCTTCAATTGATTGAAAGCAAGGAGAACCGGCTGATCAACAATGAACTCCGTCTCCTTGCACAAGAGTTCTGTCAGAGGTCGGGCAATGCGGCTGAAGTCCTTGATAAATCGTCTGTAAAATCCCACATGCCCCAGGAATGACCTCACATTCTTTACTGACTGAGGTGGCTAAAGGTTTGAAATGACATCCACCTTGGCTGGGTCGACTTCCATGCCACGTTTGGAAACGACATGGCCCAGCATGATACCCTCTGTGACCATAAAGTGGCTCTTTTCCCATGAGAGCACTAAATTGACTTACCGGCATTTCTGAAGCACTCTGTCTAGGTGCTCGAGGCAAGAATCGAAACTATTACCATAGACAGAGAAATCATCCATGAACACCTCGAGAAAACTGCCTACCATCTCGGCGAATACAGCTAGCATGCATCTTTGGAAGGTTGCGGGTGCATTGCATAATCCAAAGGGCATCCTCTTGAAGGCGTAGGTACCAAACGGGCAAGTGAAGGTAGTCTTCTCTTGATCCTCAGGGGCGATCGCCACTTGGTTGTACCCGGAGTACCCATCCAGAAAGCAGAAGAACTCCTTGCCTGCTAATCTCTCCAATACTTGGTCAATAAATGGCAAGGGAAAGTGGTCCTTCTTGGTTGCTGCATTAAGACGGCGGTAGTCAACACACACCCGCCAGGAGGTTGGTACCCGAGTAGAAATTTCCTCTCCTTTTTCATTTGTGACCACGGTAAGCCCGGATTTCTTGGGAACTACATGCAGGGGGCTTACCCATTTTGAATCGGAGATGGGATAGATGAAGCCTGCATCACACCATTTTGTGATTTCTTTCATGACCACGTCCCGAAGGTTAGGGTTCAGCCTTCTCTGAAATTCGCGGGACGGCTTGGCATCGTCTTCTAGATAGATATGGTGTGAGCACAGAGCTGGATTTATCCCTCGGAGGTCTGATACGCTCCAACCAAGTGCCTTGCGGTTCTTTTCTAGAACCTCGAGAAGTCGAGATTCCTGATCCGGATTCAGTCTGCTGCTGATAATGACCGGATACATGTGTTCTTCACCCGCAAGGAAAGCATACTTCAGGCCTGCAGGAAGTGGCTTGAGTTCTGGTTTTGATCTGTCCACTTTATCGGTCACTTCTGATACCATGCTGGTGGTGGGATGTACCTTGAGACTGTTACCATCCTCAACATCCTGTTGAGATCCCAGTGATGTACCGAACGGTTCTGCGGTGAGCTGATCATGTTCGGTCTGGAGTGAATGCTCAAGAAGATGCGCCTGCATCTAAGAATCTGTCTCCCACAAATCATCGGAGCATATGCTGACTGTGCTTTCCAAGTCCTCCTCAAGAGTGAGGATTTCTCGGGTCCATGGATCGTCCAGCGACAACTCTGAATCTCTGATTTCTGCAATAAAATCACAGTCTGCTTATGATGCTGCTTGACTCTCATCAGTTGTGGCATTCTGCTCCTTGTTCATGTCGATCGTGATTTGCTGGGTGTTCGAGCTGAAAGTGATCTTTCCAGACCCGTAATCAACCACGGCACCTGAAGTACGGAGAAATGGTCTGCCAAGGATGATAGGAGTCTGGAGCAGTGGTGCAGGCGAGTCCATATCAAGGACTACAAAGTCAGCTGGGAATTTCATCTCCTGCACGGTAACTATCACGTCTTCCAACAAACCTCGATGCCGCTTAACGGATCGGTCAGCGAACTGAAGTATCATTCGTGTCTGCTTGAGCGGTCCCAGCCCGAATTCTTGCATTATGGACGAGGGAAAAAGGTTGATGGAAGAACCACTATCAAGAAGAGTACGCTCGAAGACCTGATCAAAAATCACACAACTGATCAGAGGTGCTCCTGTATCTTGCTTTTTCTGGGGGAGGTTGGTGATAGCTGCAACTGTGGCCATGGATAAGACGTGCTTTTCTACCTCTCGGCGTCCGTTGTCTTGCGCTGGGCGACGCCTGTTAGTACATGCCTCTTTCAGTCCTTTCTTCACAGCTGGCATGTATTCCACGGCCTTCAACAAGGGAATCTCAACAGTCAATTTATCCAAGATGTCCACGACACCTGGATCAGACAATGCATTTTTTCTTTTTACAATTTTTTGGATTTTTGTATTGCATGCGGAAAAGGAATATTCACATTACTGGCAGGAAAATTAGAGTTCTTATTTACATCAAAATCATCGCCCACAGCATGTTGTACATCCGGACTACAAAAAGGAGTACAAGCTGGATCTGAATATGCTGGTGCGGTGGGGCGATCAAAAAGGGTAGCATCGGCTCCATCGGCTGGCAAGGTATCGGCTGCTGCTGGCGGCTCCTCCAAAGCTGGCGCGGCTTCACTTCTGCTACATGCTTCTTTTTGTTGTTTTTGTTTTTGCTGATTTTTTTGTGTTTTTGGATGAGGCTGATGACATGGCACGACAGCTGGACTGGCTTCTCCTTCCTCTTCCTCCTCACCCGCCCCTGGAGTTGGCACGGATGATGCGGAAGATGACGATCCACCTGTTTCTTTATTCACCCCACATCTGGTAACAGGCGGAGGCAAGGCCCTACCGCTCCTGAGAGTAACAGCATTAGAATAAACAGTAATATCATTATCACACGCGGACTGGACATCACATTCTACCTGCTCCTTCTTCTTGAAATTGTTGGGGTTGGCTTCGACCTGCGCCGGAATGGTAGTGCGAGTGGCGGTCAGGTCATCAAGCCGCTTGGTCATCTCCGCTAGCCCTTGAACAAGCTGGGCTAGACACTCCATGGTGGGATTAGCTGGGGGCATATCAGAAGATGCAGCGTGCAGACCACGCTGCTGTTGGTTAGATGAGTGGGGAGGCTGCTGGTGGTGTTGCTGTGGTGGAGCAGGAAGTTGAAGTTGCTGGTAGGACGGAGGTGGATACTGCTGGTATGGTTGAGGCTGAGCAGCCGCATACTGGTGATACGGCTGTGGGTTGCGATACTGCGGCTGCTGCTGATACGGAAAGTTCTGCCTCCATTGGTGTGCGAACTGAGGAGGCTGCTGGTGTTGTTGGTGAGGTTGAGCGGTTTGGCCAAAACGACCACCCTGAGGTTGGTGGTACTGCTGGTTGGCAAATTGCTGACCCTGGAGTTGTCCCTGAGGACGGGTCGGCTGTGCATCATTCGTCCATACCCCGTTAACTTCTTGGATCAAGGGTGGTGGTGGGAAAACTGGATTAGGAATGGAAAGGAACTCTGGCTGGTAAACGACCATCTGCTGCTGCGGCGGGCCCTGGTCGGGTGCCTGCACGTAGTACACGTGCTGGACTGCCGGTGGCTGCTGGCTCGGCTGAGGCTGATGCTGCGGTTGTGGCTCGTCCTTCTTCTCAGCGGGAGCGTCTGATGGTGTAGCCGACTGGACAGACTTGATCGTACCGACCAACAGCTCGAGGTACTTGTTGATCTGATCGAGCTTATCCAGGTTCTGAGTCCTCTTCTCGATCACAGCGAGTTTCTCAAGGTCCTGTGATCGCTTCTCAATGATATCAACCTTAGAGAGATGGCCCCCAATGATGCTGAGGTTAGAGCTCTCATCTCTCTCTGCTTCCTTGGATGCAGCCATGTGAACTTGTTTCTGGAGGATCTAGGGCTGCTTCTGGTACGCCTTGGATGACGAGAGGGCGGCCTCTCCTTCGGCCATTTCTTCAAAAATCTGCCATACAACATCTTCATCCTTGTTGAAATGGGAGCCCCCACATGCTGCGTCCACGAGCCTTTGACTTTCAATATTGAGTCCCCCGAAGAAATGCTGGACCAGGCTGGTCTTAGGGATCTCGTGGTGGGGACACTTCTCCCGCAGATCAGTGAATCTCTCCCAAGCCTCATGTACTGACTCATGTGCTCCTTGGGAGAAATTACTAATACGTGCTCGCATCTGGTTGAGCCGCCCGAGAGGGTAGTATTTGTTCAGGAAGGCAGACTTCAACTCCTCCCAGGTCGTCACGACCTTTCCCATATGATTGACCCAATAGAGGGCCTTATCCTTGTAGACTGAAGGGGAAAGCCGTCATCTTGACAATGTCCAGGGGGACATTCGGATAGTGGGTGGTGCGGCAAATGCGGGAGAATTGCTGCAGGTGAATGTACGACTCTTCATTGGTGTTGCCATGGAATGCAGGGAGAAGGGCTATGAATTGGGGCTTCAGCTCAAAGTGAGCGTGTACCGGCGGAATGAGAATCCACTCGGTCATCTGGCTGTCTCCCGGATTGTATGTTTCTTTAAGTGTCGGCTTTGGCGGTGGTGGGAATTCGGGATCATCATTGTGGTCATTACCACCTTCTCCACCTCCACCTCCTCCTCCCCTGCCTCCTCTGCCTCGGCCTCCTCCTCCGTCGTTGCGGTTTATCACATCATTCAACATATCCTGGAAAGCAGTCTGTGTAAGGGCCTGCTCAGTCAGCTGCTGCTGTATGGCCTGGATAGATGCCAGCAACTGTGCATTGACTTGGTTCTGATCTGGCACCTGTCCCTCTGGTGGTGGCTGCTGACCCTTGCCCTTTCCTCCTGGCGCCATGTCAGGGTCTGAGTCGGACGAAATGAACTCCGGAGTAGTCTCCAGGGCTTGCACTGTCTTCTATCTGCATAATGAGATGGTCCGAATCAGATCACTTGCAATTAATGTTCAGCTGCCGTGATGAAGCTGGAATTCAGGTTAACCCCAGCATGTTGTGAATGGAAAAATGATGTAGACTGTAATCGACTCCCATTCACAACGGCGGTAGTGGGACAAGAGTGATCCCAGTTTATTGGGTGGCCAAGAGAGAGGTAGAAAACGAGGAGTCTAGAGATCGATCCGCAAAGTCCGGATCGGGTTCTCGGGAATCGTCTCGAAATTATTGGCGAAGTTGAGTCCATGGAATCGATGTAGGTGTCGGTATGGTCCAGACGAAACCATCCATGGATCAACTTCACGAAGCACAAGAGAATGTCGGATTTTGGAAGAATGATACGATGGTCAACGAGGAACAAAAGGAGTGTAAAATAGTAGAAATGCTCGGTTGAGCGGGGTGGTCAAAGGAAGACATAACAAAATTTACGCAAAGGCGCGGGACTTTGATCTTTGAACCTTAATCTAGATCCATACAAACACAATACAAAATCGGGTTCACCAACTCACGCCATGTGAAGCCGTGAAAGCTCGGCTATTTATTATCTTTTCATTTTTAGAGTTGTGATTTTCAGGCATATCTTATAACAAGTCCTTAGTACGCTACCCTATAGGAGAGAGAGTACTGCCAGAAGAGTATCCCGTACTTGTCCTCCTCCTGTGTAACCTGTAGTCTGTAATTTTTGGAGTCCTTGTAACCCTTCCTGGATCCCTACTCAGCCAAAGAAAAGAGAGAGGAAGCCGATAGGCGAAACCAATACTTCGGTTCTCGCTCGCATCGGAATCACCCGTGAGCGTGCAAGAACCTACTCGGACACAGGACGATGAGACAGACACCCCCGTGAAGGCGTGGCCTATGCTCAATACTTCGGACATGGTCAGTGCTCTCACAACAGAGAGTCACCATTGGTGACCAAGTCCTACTCGCCTACGTACGATAGAAGCGCCATTACTTCGGAAATCCAGGCGTTACACAAGGCAGTTGCAGACTGGGTTTTGGGCTTTCTATCCTTAGGGGTCGCACTCGCTCAAGGGAGTAGGGTTTTGGTCCCCCTCCAAGGTACCTGAAAACAATGAGGGCTTTATGAACCCGGTAAAATGATAATCCATTACAGATTTTAATTAAGGTCAAAGTTTATTTAGCAGTCCCCTGGTTTTAATTTTTTTTGGTTTTCACTTTTTTTGGATCTGTTTTCATACCAGCGCCTAACATTTTTGTAGATTTTCATTTAAGTCCTAAGTGCTCAAAATCAGAGGGAGATAGCGGAAAAGCCGTGCAAGTGGTTCCATGATGGAAATCTCACCATTGAACCGAATGATGCATGCTGAGTTAGAAGACTTACAATGCATCCCAGCTCTCTCCATGTGGTATGCAAAACAGAATTTTTAAACCTATCTACATGTCGGTATGCAAGGCACAAAATCGTCCTAAACATAAGCTGCTATTAGCGTGAAGAACCATAAGTTGCTCATTTGTCTCTAGCCCAAGAGAGTCCGGTCTTGGCTCACCCCTCCTCTTCTCAACAAATTGAGGGTAGGAGAAAGCGCTTTACAGGGTTCGCTACATCACAGGGGACTAAGAGACAAATTTACAACTTGTTTGAGTTTGACTAGATCCAATCGAAGTAGACTATAGGAACATGCATTCTTATTAATGTTTGGACCTAGCTACCGAGTCAAGCAACCTATATCTAGGGGCTCCAAGCACACAAAACAAAATAAAAGAAAGACGGAAAGCTCAAAACTGCGGGAAACAAAATAAAAGAAGGCGATGAAAACTCGAAAAAACCGCGATGAGGCCCCCAGGTGAACAATCATCCGGGCACTGGACCTCATTGTGAAGAGTAGAGTCCTGTTTAATTACATGCCAAATAGTCTCTCTCTCACCATGAATTACAAAAATAGTTCTAAGTATCTAGCCTATCTAATGCCCCTCTCTTTGCTTCTTTGGTGCACTCTCCAGATGGTCATGAGAAGAGAAGACCATCCTCCTCCAAGCTCGGCTGCCTTGGCCTCCTAGGAAGCCATCCTCGCGTGGCGGTCCCTCACATCAAAGTCACAAAAAGATTGCATTAGCATACTCAGTCACTCAAATAGAGCAGATAAAGTAATCACAGTGAATGAATAAATGAAGCATGGTGATTAATAGGAATAAAACAATAGCTGCTCAATGAATCAAAAATTTTTATACAAGGACGACAAAAATCAATTTGGCTATGCTCATTGCTCCCCGGCAACGGCGCCATCTGATAACGGGCCAACATCCACGAGGGTCACCATGAATAAATAATACAAAGGTGTCGCTGCGGCGACCGCTCGCAGAGTATGGGGGTTGATCAGCAATTAACCCACAACAAATAATACAACAATCAGGCTTGAAAATAAATGTGAATTAATTTTTATTTACTCTACCATAAAATGTATAGGGAACAAGCATGTAGAGGTCGAACCACAGAGAGCAATACAAAATGCATGAGCCGTCAGGTGTGAATGAGTCATCCTTGTGAGAAGTGGGTTTTAATTAATTGAATATATATATATATATATATCTTTTTTTTTATTTATTTATTAATATATATATATATATATATTTTGTTTCTTTATATATATATAGATAATAATAATATAATTAGATAGTGCATATCTATATATACATATAGATTTTTTTTCTTTTTAGGAAATACTTATATATACATTAAGGGGTATTAAAATATTTACAAAAATGCTTAAAAATAGTCAAAAATTAAGAAATAAAATCTTTTTAGCTTTTTCATCATTTTTTACTGTTTTTGTGATTTTTGGACATTTTTGAGAATATGTTTAGTATTTTTAATTAACTACATAATAGCAAACAGTGGAATAAGGTCTGGCTGTAATAAAAATGAACATTGAAAATAGTTACAAGCCTCAAAATTTTCCCACACGATTTTTCTAGTAAAGAGAATAAAGTATAGCATAAATAGGGCCTGAGTTTGTATTTTTATGATTTTTCTGTGATTTTTAATATTTTTTTGAAGTTTTTGGGTATTTTCGCATTTTTAAGGTTTTCCTTTTTAGATTTTTAGGGAATTTTGGATTGACACTAGAATAGGACAAAATACACCACAGGGAATGTTTTTAGAAATTTTCAAGGCATTTTGATATTTTTTTGGGATTTTATACTCTAGACAGTGAATAAAAGACATGTTTTTGATTTTTAATAAATACAAAAAGGCCATAAAATGACAAACTAAAAATATAACATGCAAGCACAGCCGATCAGTAGCTTAAGTTTATTTTTCCAAGATTTTTCGATTTAACATGAAGCACGAAATAAATAGACAAAACATTCAAAAATTAAATGGCCTGGCAGGGGTGTTTTTGCAAATGCAATAAGTCGCAGGGGCATACATGCAAAAATCACAGTAAAAATACACTTTAATTTTTATTTTCAAGACCATTTAATAATTACAGGGACCCGGAGGGGCTTGACTGCAAAATTTCATGCGCCTCACGTGGTTGCTGCACGTGAGGCGCGGAAGGACTAAAGTGCAAATCTGAAAACGTCGAGGGTCCTCTTGCAAAATAGACATTTTATTTACAAATGTGACTTTTATTTTTGGCATTAAATATTAAATACAAAAAGCAAGGGGGGTGGATGTGAAATTTACCCCTAATAAAAACGTGGCATCCGACGGTTCTGCTCCTCTCACTTGCCACGCGTCGTCTCCTGGACACCCGATGACGCTTCGTCGATGGAGCACTGAGATTAGATCAGCCCCGCTGATCTGACGGTGGGTACGATGCTCCATCGGACGGTTCCTGTTGAATCTGGGGCGGCTCTCCTGATCCGACGGCGCTGAAGCCCCCTGGAAGAACGGGGAAGAAGCTCGGAGCTGGCGAGCTTGGATCGAAGAGCGTGGGCTCCTCTAGGGTTCTCCGGCGAGTCTGAAGTGTTCTGAAGGTAGCTGGAAGCGTCCCGCGTCGATTGATGGCGTTTTCATGGCTCCTGGGGGTCCGAGTCGATGAAGCGAGGTCGGAGAAGAAAAGGGCCCCCAGGAACCTCTTCCCGGATCCGTGCGAGTCCAGTTGGGCTCGATTCTTCGAAGTACCTGCACAGGAAGAACCGCGGGAGAGAGAGCTTGCTCCTCGACCCGGGGTTTTGAAGCTACGGTGCACAATGGAGATGGGCGGAGGGGCTCCGACGAACGGCGGAGGAGGAGCCCCGATTCGCCAGGACCTAGGGTCCTGGGTTGAACAAATGCGTGCAACAGATGGAGAAAGCGTTGGGCTTCGAAATGGGGTGAACGGGGCGGTCGGATACCGTCAGATCCACAGTGGAGAAGTCGCCGGAGCTCCACTGGAATGAAAAGCTAACATCTAAAACTAACTAAAAATGCATAGAAAGGGCAGCTCTTATACCTGGGGGCCTCCAGGGAGCAGGGTGGACGCCGGAGCTCCGCCGCGTCAAAATCTCCTCCCTCCGGCCGAGTCACGGCGCTGGGCTACTCCCCCTGTCACGAGGAACAATCCAGGAACGAGATCTAGGCTTTAGGTTGGAATAAAAGTGGCCAAATCTGAGGAAGGAGGCGGAGCTTGTTATTTATAAACATTGGCGAGTGGCCTTATTGACCGGCGATTATTGCATGATCTAAAGAGTATTAGGTTGACCTAAGGAATAGGCGGGCATCATGGATGATTAGGGAGTGATTCTTGCGAAGGAAGTATCTTCGATTGATGGATGGTATGCTCGGGAAAAAAGGGAGAAGACGGGCGAAGAGATAGGTTGCGTCACATCGGGCGGCTGGAGGTCAAGTTGACTGGAGTCAACTCGCGGAGGGGCCTGATTGGTCCACCTCAGCCGCTAAATGCCAAAATAGAGGACCTGATGGAAGATTGATTTATTTGACGCCTCAAATGATTTTATTAATTTTTTCTTATAAAATAAAAAATGTGTGTTATTTCATCTAGTATTTATTTATGATTTTTATTGAATTTTTCGAGGTGTTTTATTATAGTTTTATTTGAATAATGCGTATATGTGTGTATTTACATGTATTTTAAGGTATTTTATTTTTAATTTATTTATTTTCTTTTATTATTTTATTGGCTTATTTTATAAATTTATAATTTATTTTTGTGAGTATAAAGGTATTTTTGTTTGATTTTTATGGGTTTATTCATACTTTTAAATAAATAGGTATAGGTGTATGTAGGTATACTTATAGGTGTTTTATCTATATATTTTATATACTTAATTTATTTATTATATTTTCTTGATTTTTATTTTGGTTTTGTATTTTTAATGAGTTATGCATAATGTATATATTATTATAAAAATATAGAAGAGCAAAAGAATCAAGTATTAAAACCCTTTTTATTTATAGATAGGTACTTGTCATAGGTATTTTGTCTATGAATTTATAGACTTATTTTATTTTACAAATTAGTTTAGGTTTCCTTCTATTTTTAAGGTGTACGTGCATTATATACATTATTTACAAAATTCTAAAAATATGATTTTGTACAAATAATAAATACTGAATAAAATGAATATTTTAATCAGTCCTATATACAAGAAGGGCCAAAACCTAACTTCTGCATATGAGCTCCAAAAATTATGAAACCAATTTTATAAAATAGTTTATGGAATTCTATATACAATTAAAGGTGAGTTTGGGTGATTTGGAGTTTTTATTTGCAAGATATGGGTCTGTGAAGTTGAGATTTTGGCTTTTTATTCTGTGTATAAAACGTACACTGGGTATTATTTTTACAAAAACTCCATTTTGTATTTTTATTCACATTATTATCTACAACTTTCATGTACAAAGTTTCTTCATTTGTTGAATAAATAAATATGTACAAAATAGGTGCCAAAAATGCATAAATGAATGGAGTATTTATTGGATAATTGGCCCTTATCTCCTCCTACTTTATTCCTTGTCGACCAATTCCATTCTGGACTTGGTCTCGGGGTTAGGGTCATAAAATATTTGCAATATTTTATTCCTTTTTCTTTTCTTCTCTTTATTCTATAATTTTGGCATTAAAAACCTTATTTTATATATAATTAATACAAATGAATAATGAATGCTATTATGTACAAATTGATGCTATTTACATGCATTTGCTAGGGTTTTTGAGGCCAAAATGATAGAATAAAGGTGATGAAATGGAGATTCATCACCCCCCTATACTTGCCTTTGCTAGTCCCTAGCAAACACTTATGCAATAAGTGCAAAAAGAATAAAGAAAAGAAAAAGGAAAATGAAAGGAATATAGAGTGAATAGGGATGCTTTCAGTGCAATGCATGTCCTTACAAAATCTGAATTTGGAGCTCCTGTCAGACCTTGGGTGTGAAGGTGTGTGGAACCTAGTCGGGAACCAGCGCTAAAATACAACAGCCTTCGATAGTCACAGAACTCGGTTCAACCCACCTCAATAGCCGGGTCAGAACTAGTCTACATCATACGCAAACTCTTATAACTATGAAGCTGACTTGTACGGTGTAAGTGATAGTCGCTCTCCCCAACTGAAATGATAAAGGAACTGACTTCTCCAGAATGACAACCCAATGATTCCCCAATCCAGCAGCTCTTTCCTCGAGGAGCAGGGTATTCCCTTCTAAGTTCAAGTGGCAACCAGCTCAAGAGGAGGGGGTGAAGAGAAGAATGGACGGTAGCTAGTGTAGCTACCTATCCCGGGATGCAAGACCAGTGTAGTCAAGTCATCCAGCTGCAGGCTTACATAATTGACTTTGGAGCTCAAGCTTGCTTATTGACTTTGTACATACTTTGCAGGCATTTTATTTTTGTACAGGCCTGACATTTTTTTTTCAACATACTATTCACAGCAGCATTTACATAAGGAGTTTTTCCTCTTGAGCCAGTAGACTATCCCTCTTTTGAAGCTTTATCGCAACCCACAATCTCCTGTCTTTAGACCTCATTGCTATTGGATCCGGTTGGGGTGCACTTCCCTCCCTAGACGAGGACGAATGTTTCCACCCGTTAAGAGTAGCAAATCAGGAGCTTAGACCCACAATAAAATTCCAGATAATGAGAGCTTCAGGTGGACTATTCAATTGCAATTTCTTGACCAATATGTAATTTATACCAAGTAAAACAAGACGCACAAATCAGGGACTTCTATGACTAGAAAATAATTACTTGTGAATCACATCAGGACATGAAGATGCAATCAGAAAGAACATCACACTAACTTTAAAATAAGACAACTTCTATATTTATTGGAATTCTATATCTCGAGATATTAACAAATGAATCCAGTGACCTAAATGCATAAACGGTTATTTAAAAACAATTTAAAACTAATTTAAAAGGCATGTCATGGGCTTATCTACAAAAATATAAAAACCCAGAGGGAGTTTATTGTAAATGTTCCAAGCACGCGGGAACCTAAGTATAAATATCCAAACCCGGCAGGTGGTTACTGCAATTTGCCCACAACTTGACTAGTGCATGTGAGGTGGGCATCTCAGTGGGAGGTTCGATTGCGAGAGTAGTTCATCTCGAGGGAAGCAAGTTGTGGCTCCCAACTAGATATAAGCTTCGTAGGTCTCACATCACACCCGGCCTGGCCGAGTCAGTCGAGCATTCAGAAAAAACCATCAGAGCCCTCAGTCCCTCTCCCGCAAATCAAGAAAACTTCATCCCTGACCCGACACAACCTAGTATTAAGCAATCAATCATCAAATTCTAAAAAACCCCCTTTGTTCTTCCCTATAAAATAATTGGTGGGAGGTTGATAGGTCTTTTTCGGGAAAGATCCTGGACCTAGAATATTGAGTAGCTTTGCTTAGTTGATTAAAAGACCGCTTCTTTGCTTTCTCCCGGTCCGGCCGGAACCATAGACTCCTCAGGCACCATCACATTCCTGGGACTGACCTAGGATGCGACGGTGGGATCCGTATACCCACAACTGAGGCACGGATAAACATGGAAGGTGTTGGTAGCTCGACGAGTCCGAGTTTGGTGTCACAGAGTGGAGGCTCGGAGCGATGACTAGGATTGTTGGATCTGGGTAACCACTGGTCCGGATCTGATCTGGGACGTGCAATGGTGATCTCCTTAAGGGGCGATCGAATGGAGGTTGGCATTCACTCCCGTGGACCATTAGATATGTTAGCAATGCGAGCCCGAGGCGAACCATTCCAATAATAAATGTTATTGTAATGCTTGATTT
The DNA here is from genome assembly GCA_037367405.1 of Ottelia alismoides. Classification (NCBI taxonomy): domain Eukaryota; kingdom Viridiplantae; phylum Streptophyta; class Magnoliopsida; order Alismatales; family Hydrocharitaceae; genus Ottelia; species Ottelia alismoides. Next base: position 601,616 of record JAZKJV010004649.1, on the reverse strand, counting down.
ATCAATAAAAGTTATTGATTTTTTTCACTCCCTTTTCTGAGATTAAGTGAATGAATGCACTATAAGGTCCCTCTGTACAATTACGGTTATATACCATGACCATCTTAATAATCATACAGCTGTTGATTCAATAATTGAATCATAGAGGCTGGTGTTTGGATGAATATTTAAGGAGTTAGATTGAGGACTCATCAAACACCATCAAATGATTGTTAAGAGATGATCTCTAGCTGAGTAGGAGATGTCAATCCTTTCTCATATAGGCTGATATCTGACCGACCTCTTGATGCAGGTCCTCTGCATAGGAATAGAGATTCGGAGGTGTCAGATTAGTTAAGTCAAAGGGTTGACTTAACAAGATCGAGGTAACCAAAGTCCTATGTCAAATACTGTCACGATATAGGCACGCATCCTCCGACCAGAGACAGATGTATTGATATATGTCTGAGTATGTACATTTGGCAGACCAATAAGTTGATGACCTAACCAAGGTCTATACACCGACAAGCTGGTGTGCATATATAAGCATATGAGTAATACGATCTCTCAAAGGGATCATACAGGTTCACTTCTGAACCGGAAGACATGAGCTCACTCATGAGGTATTGGGACCGATCAAATTCCATGCATGATCATTATGCTTCAGAAGCATGACACGAATTTAAAGGTATGATATATTCTTTTGGAAAGCATATGATCAATACCAAATCCCATTGACCAAGATTGAGAAACTTGTTGATGAAACCCTGAAGATGACAGTGTAAAATTGATCTATATCTTCGGGTTGATCACAGGTCTTACAGTATGCAGGATGTATAGGTATTAGGAATACCTGAGGGTGATATGATCAATAATCGATTGTATAACCATGATGCTTCCATTCCGAGGGAGTGATGAAACATGTCTGGATTTTAGTGACTCCTATCAGCAGAGAAGTAATCTGATCTTGGTACAAATATTGGACACTGATGTGAATGAGATTCAGATGTAGTGAGAAGATTAGATTTGCAGTCTTGATTAAATCAAGCATCTCTGAGAAGTACGTGAGATCTGGATTTGAGATGTGATCTCAATATCCAAGTCGCTATACGTGGAACAAAATAATCGCCATGTCCTTATCTCCAAGTATCTGCGGAGAAAGCACATTATTCTTGAAAGAGTTCAATAATAATTCCGAGGTTGAATTATTTCCGAGCATTGAGAAATGGATAATTAAATGTGATTTAATTATCATGAATAATGTGAATTTGATTCACATCATCTTAATGCATGAGAATGATTGTCCAATGTAATTAAATGTGATTTAATTAATGTGGATATGTATAATGTGGATAGCACAATCCAATTATCCATGTATATTATAAATACGATTTATAATATATATTAGAGAGAGGCTTATATGATTTATATTTGTTGATTAATTGTTAATGTGAATTTGGTTCACATTGAATAATTAATTTAAAATATAATTACGTTTAGTTTTGGATTGTGAATGAGATTCACATAGTTTCAATGGCTTGGTTGATATTTTCCACAAAATAATTTGGAATTATTTTTTGTGAAAGTTATTTTCGACAAGAGTTATAGTAAATATCATGAGATAATGAGATCTCATG